>PVJH01003425.1:131675-142870 GCA_004026705.1 Nesogale talazaci
AAACCCCCCCCCCCCCCCCGCAAGTCGTTCTGAGAGGGAGAGATACAACTTTCTGCTCCTGTCAAGATGTACAGGTTCAAAAACCCAAAAGGGGGCATCCTCCCCTGATCTAGGGGGTCAGTCTGAGGCAAAGCCCACTTGATGGCAGCGAGTGTGGCTTTAGAGTCTGAGGCTGACCCACAGGCAAGCAGAGCCAAGAGCAGAGATGGTGCGGAGAGGCCAAAGCAGATGTGGGACGTAAACAGGAGAAGAAGCCAGCGGGAAGCGGAGTCAGGAGAGCTGGTGAGACCACGGGTACCATAGCGACTCTCTGAGTCCACGATATCAAAATCCGCTCCTTGTCCTATATCCTACCCCCTTAACTGCTGATGTCCCTCAAAACTTTTCTAAGAGCCCTTCTTCTAACTGTCCACACATCAACACTGTCCAGGGATCCTAACTGGGGACCACAGCCACTGAGTCGATGCTGACGTCTAGGGACTCTACAGGACATGCTAGAACTGCTCCTGGGAGTTTCCAAGACCGTCAGTCATCCTTGTCTCAGGGAGCAGCTGGGGTTCAAACGACTGAGCTGGTGGTTGGCTGTGCCTTCATGGAACCCAGGACACATGTTGCTAAGGGGTCAAGTGCTGCTCGATTGGTTCCAATCCGTAGTGATGCAACACACAACAGGATGGAGGCGTCCTGGCCACCGTCACAACCCTTCGGACGCTTCAGCCCGCTGTGGCAGCCACTGTGGCAGTCCATCTCACAGAGGGTCCTCCTCTCTTTCGCGGCCCCTCTCCTTTACCAAGCAGAGGTCCTTCTCTGGGGACTGCTCTTCCCTGACGTAGGCCAAGGGTGTGAAGCTACGTCTGGCCATCCTTGCCTCTCAGGAGTACTCCGGCTGTACTTCCAAGCACATCGATTGTTTCCAAGGTCCTCCCTTTGCTGTCGGGTTGATGGTGACCCCTGAAGACCTCGTGGTTCGCAGCGTTGACATGGGCTCTGTAGGGTGTTCTTGGCTGTCATTGCCATGGAATTGGATGGCCAGGCCGTTTCTGGGTTCTGTGGTACTGCTGGGGGCGTTCAAACCACCAGCCTTCCCACTAGCAGCAGAGTGCCTCTCCGCTGAACCACCAGGACTCCTTCTGGATCACTTCTTTGTTGTTGCTGTGGTGGTCTATGGTGATGTTGTTGTTGTCAATGGTGATGTTGTTGTAGATGGTGAATGTGTTGTCTGTGGTGATGTTGTTGTTGCCTATGGTGATATTGTTGATGGTGATGTTGATGGTGATGTTGTCGATGGTGATGTTGTTGTTTATGGTGATGTTGTCAATGGTAATGTTGTCAATGGTGATGTTGTTGATGGTAATGTTGTTGATGGTGATGTTCTTGATGTCTATGGTGATGTTGTTGATGGTAATGTTGTTGATGGTGATGTTCTTGATGTCTATGGTGATGTTGTCGATGGTGATGTTGTTGATGGTGATGTTGTTGTCGATGGTGATGTTGTTGTCGATGGTGATGTTGTCATAGATAGTGAATGTGTTTTCTGTGGTGATGTTGTTGTTGTCTATTGTGATGCTGTTGTCTATGGAGATGTTGTCTATGGTGATGTTGTTGATGGTGATGATGTTGTTGTTCGTGGTGATGTTGCTGTTGTTGTCAATGGTGATGTTGTTGTAGATGGTGAATGTGTTGTCTGTGGTGATGTTGTTGTTGTCGATGGTGATGTTGTTGTCTATGGTGATGTTGTCGGTGGTGTTGTTGTTGTCGATGGTGATGTTGTTGTTGTCTATGGTGATGTTGTCTCTGGTGATGTTGATGGTGATGTTGTTGATGGTGATGTTGTTGATGGTGATGTTGTTTATGGTGATGTTGTCAATGGTAATGTCGATGGTGATGTTGTTGTCGATGGTGATGTTCTTGTTGTCTATGGTGATGTTGCCGATGGTGATGTTGTCTATGGTGATGTTGTCATAGATGGTGAATGTGTTGTCTGTGGTGATGTTGTTGTCTATTGTGATGCTGTTGTCTTTGGTGATGTTGTTGTCTATGGTGATGTTATCTATGGTGATGCTGTTGTTGATGGTGATGTTGTTGTTGATGGTGATGATGTTGTTGTTCGTGGTGATGTTGCTGTTGTTGTCCATGGTGATGTTGTTAATGGTGTTATTGTTGTCTATGGTGATGTTGTTGTCAATGGTGATGTTGTTGATGGTGATGATGTTGTCGATGATGTTGTTGTCGATGGTGATGTTATTGTCGATGGTGATGTTGTTGTCGATGGTGATGTTGTCAATGGTGATGTTGTCATAGATGGTGAATGTGTTGTCTGTGGTGATGTTGTTGTCTATTGTGATGCTGTTGTCTTTGGTGATGTTGTTGTCTATGGTGATGTTATCTATGGTGATGTTATTGTTGATGGTGATGTTGTCAATGGGGATGTTGTCATAGATGGTGAATGTGTTGTCTATGGTGATGTTGTTGTCTATTGTGATGCTGTTGTCTTTGGTGATGTTGTCGATGGTGATATTATCTATGGTGATGCTGTTGTTGATGGTGATGTTGTCTATGGTGATGCTGTTGTTGATGGTAATGATGTTGTTGTTCGTGGTGATGTTGCTGTTGTTGTCCATGGTGATGTTGTCTATGGTGATGTTGTTGTTGTTGATGGTGATGATGTTGTCGATGGTGCTGTTGTTGATGGTGATGATGTTGTCTATGGTGATGCTGTTGTTGATGGTGATGTTGTTGTTGTTCGTGGTGTTGTTGCTGTTGTTTTCCATGGTGATGTCTTGTTGTCCATGGTGATGTTGCTCGTTGGTGGCAGTGGTGAGGTTGTTGTTGATGGGGAGGCTGTTATTGTTGTCTATGGTGGCGGTGGTGTTGCTGTCGACGGTGTTTTTGTTGTTGTTGTTGTTGTTGGGTGCCTTCAAATCATTTCCATCTCAAAGCAACCCTGAAGCCAAGCACCCCCCGGGCCCCGAAATGTCCAATAGTCACTTTCCAAAGGAAAAGGCTTTCCAAAGCCTGGAAAGTGACAAGAACAGGTGAAACTGCAATCATAACTTTTATTTCATGCAATCTGTCCATTTCAACATCTCACTTCAACACGAACTATCGCTAATGAGGCTGCACATCCTGTAACTCAGAGTCCATCTGCTCGCCAAACTGGGGGTGTGTCTTACGCTAGGTAGTCACTGCTGTTCATTGCCACTGATCTTGCGCGACTCGCGGTGACCCCGTGCACAGCAGACTGAAGCACCGCCTGGTCCCACGTGAGCCCCGGGGGGGGGGGGGTTGCAGAGGAGATCTTGGGGATTCATAGGGCTTTCCTGGACTGATCTCGGGGAGCAGATCCCCAGGCCTTTCTGGCTAGTCCATCTTTGTCTGGAAGCTCAGCTGAGACCTGTTCAGCACCACGGGCACACTCCGGCCTGCCGGGGTGCAAGCTCATGTCCTCAGGACTTTGCACGAGGTGCACTGGCTAGAAACCGAACCCGGGTTCCCCATGGCACAGCTCAACGAGGACTAACTCACTCGGGTCTCAGTCACGGCCTCAGCAACTGTGCCTTACGGGACAGTCCCAGCTTACCCCCGTGTTCGCTTGGGTTCCCTAGAGAAGGAGCGCAGCGCTTGTCTGTGTCTGTCTCCAGGAGGAGGTGCCGATCCAGAAATAGCCCACACTTCTAAAGAAGTGGTAAGTCGGTCCAGGTGAAGTCCGTCGGTCAGATATAAACAGGAGGCTTCTCCTGGCTCCTGGAGCTGCAGGACCTGAGGAACAGGAAGCAAGAGGGGCCCCGGCTGTGGGGGCTGCGTGGGATGAACCTGAGTCAATCCAAGGCTGTCAGTCTACGCATGGCTCCTGGGATGGGCAGGACATCAGTGAACCAGACCTAGAACCATATTCATCAGAAGGCAAAGGGAGCAAGGGAAATCTTGTTTCTATTCAGTCTCTCTTACACAGAAGGCCAAAGTCCCCCCCCCCCCACCACCACCACCATCAGCACCACAATGTCATCAGGCTGTGACCTGATGAACAGACTGGGCTCCTCCCCTCCCTTCACCCAGGTATGTTGAGTTGACATAAACCTAACTATTGAACCATCACATTCGCTGTGGGACATTCATGAGTCGTTGAACTCGTTACACTCAAATCTGTACTTCAGGATTTGAGAGAGAGCTGCATCAACATGAATGAGATGGCCTGACTTTCCAGCCTCAACCTACTTATGGCTTCCCACTGGGGTAAAGCCCAAGTTCGGTGACAAGGCACTTCATGATCAGCCTCCAGCCTGTCTCGACAGCTTCCGTTTTTAACACTTGGCATCCAGCAACCCACCCTCATCCAACGTCTTCCAGTCCCTGGACTATATACTGGCCGTCTCTTGCTCTTGTCCTGTGTACCTGCCCAATACTTGACTTCTCCCCCATCCATGCCCACTCTACTTGGTCCATTCTAACTCATCCTCAAAGCCTTGATGTGGATCATTTCTGCCCCCCAAAATAAACTCGCTGTGACCCCACACCCCAGTGCTGCCGAAGTCAGGGGGCCACTCCTGGTCCAAAAGAGATGATCCAACTGTTCTCTCCTAGGCTGGGATTTGAGATGTGCAAGTTGAGAGTCTGGTCTCTCTGTCCCTGATTATCACATAGAGTTGGGGTTGTCAGCTTACCTGCCTCTCCTGTCTCGATGTGGGTTCCCCCAGAAGCAGACCCTGAGACAAGACTTTGAGGGCTAATAGTTCCATACACAAAAGCAAACAAAACCCCACAGAGTAGAAGAGTGGACAGGGGAGATTGAGAGAAGGGAAACAAAAGCCGAGAGTCAACAAAATGAGGAAGACGGAAGGTTCCCTCATCCAGTCCCACGGGAAACTGCTGGGAATAGCAGTTCCCCATCATTTCAGCAGCAGGGTTCCCCCCCACCTGGCTTTTACAGTCTGGGGGGCACATCTGGGACCAGTCCTGAGTTGCCCTGCTCGTTGAGATCTGACTTTTGTTCTGGGCTTGGTTGGACCCCACTTGTTGTTGAATTTCTTCCTTGAATCAACAAAGCCGATGATGCCTCCCTTGGCTTGACTGGGTCTCACCCAGGAGGGAGAAGAACTGAGCTCGGAGAGGAACCGTTGCCCTCCCGCCCCCACTCCCATCCTGCAAGAAGGTGGGAAGGCCCCCAGATGTCCGGGCCACAACTATTGCCCTGCTATTTCAGGATGTTTGTTACAGAGACAGGTCCTTGGGTAGAACAATGGTTTACACATGGCCATTAACCTGAAGGTCACTGGTTCAAATCCATCCAGCGGCCTATGATCTGCTTCTGTGAAGAGTAAGTCCAGAAAACCCCTTGAAGTGCAGATCACATGGGGTCACCACCAGTTTGAGTTAACAAAGGGGCTTTTGTTGTTGTCCTACTTGCAAAGACACATAGAAAAGTCGGGGGAGATACCAGGAAAGAACTTCCCAGTCACACAGCTCAGACTCCTGGTGAACAGAAAAGGGTCGGCGTATTGGCCCCTCAGATAACCTCTTCCTCTTTCCATCCCCTGAGCCCCCTTTCTGAAGACTACCTCCTCTCCATTTCTGCTTGTTTCTCTATAGAAGCACCTCTCTCAGCCAGATTTCCCATGCTGACCCCATCTTGGCAGACGTTCCTGAGCCAAAGTGACCAGGCCCCCAAGGCACAAAGCATACAGTGTGGTCCTTTCCTCAGGCTAGCTCTGTGGGCTTGGCAGATGCCTGCGCCTGTCGGACTCCTCTCTGAGTCAATCATTTCAAGCCCCACATGCGGGACATGTGATCTGAGCAAGAGGGCACTCTTTGATCTGTAGATTATTTATTTTTAAAATCTCACCAAAGCAGAAACACATGTGGTCCCACACTCAATCCCATCCCATTAACAGAATACATTGGTAGAACATCAGGACTGGTCCCAGGGCCTCTAGGGGATAGAATAGCAACTGGGGCGTGATGGAAAGAACAAGGGGAGTGACAGTTGAGCTCCAGATCTGCTTGCTCTATGATCGTGAGCAGATGCCTGGACACTCCTCAAAGCCTCAGTTTCCTTGACTGCACCATGAGACGCTTTCACTAGGGTGATGTCACTCTACCCTGAAGCCAGCAGGTTCTCTGGCTCTTGGACAAAGAGGAAGTCCTTGGATTTGACTTCACAGTGAGCCTGGCTAGAACTTAATTGCCCATTTCAAGCAGCATGGGAGTCCCACTCTGGGTGACCCAGGAGATCCCCAAGAGATCGTTTGCAGCTCCACAAACCAGATCCCCAAGAGATCGCCTGCAGCTCCACAAACCAGATGCCATGGAGTCATTTCTACCCGGAAACCCTCCAAGAGCCAGGAAGCTTGTGGGGATCCCCTTGTCACTGCTTGATCCCAGGAGCCAACCAGAACTCCCTGGAGCCCTAAGAGAACCTTTTCTGAACTCAGCCTGACTGGGAGCTGCTCAAGCATTCAGGAAGGAGTTTCTCCTAGGCAGGGCTGGAAACAAGGCTCCGAGAAAGAGGATGCTCACAGGGGCCGGAAATCTCCCCCACTTCCCTCCGCACTCGGCCCACTCCCCATGAGGGCACCAAGTTCTGGCAGGAGATTAGAGTCCCAGTGCCCAAGCTGTTTATCCAGCTGTCCTCAACTCTCCAGGCCATGGAGCTCGTATGTACTTTGACCTGGAGAATGTTGTCAGATATCAAGACACCCACTGGGTCCCAGCCCAGAACCAACCCTGGGTGGGAGGAGGAAGGCTGGCTGGGTTGCACCATATCCCTTTCTGGACCTCCTCTCTCCTCTTCTATATCCACAAGACCAGATTCAGCTGGGCCTTCTATGCCTCTAAAATACCAGAGAAGATGCCCGGCTTTGACGTTGGACAGAAGAGATCTGAACCAGTCAATAGTCTGAGACTTCATTTATTCCAGGGTCTCCATAAGCAGGATCTACGCTCCCAAGCTAACATACAAAAAATGTCATTTGTATAAATTGCGTGCCGATCACAGGGCATCTTGACTTCCAATAAGAAGAGTAGACAGTGATTGCCCCCCCCCCAAAAAAAAGAGTAGAATATCAAATTGCTTCCCCTAAACCGTAATACTTGGATGCATCTGTCCCAAATGGTGGGGAAATAAACCTTCCTCCCTCTCAGGGTCATATGCATAGCCAAATTGATTTAGTGTCTGGGGCACCACCTATAAAACCATTGAACCTTATTCTTTCATTGCGTTCAAAAATCTACAGACGACAGTTGAGAGCGACCAGGTTATGGAAAGAGATAATCATCAACCCAACAGGAAACTTGTCATCAAAGGTAAAGACAAGTCTAGCATGGTTAGCCAGGTCCCACAGATCAAGCTGGAACACGGTACAGTAGCATGTTAGCTGGGGCATCAGGCAACTGGGTTCATGTGTCAAGTGAAAACAGTTGGGTGAGTGGGGCATGAAAACAGCAGTTGCTCTTTGGAGTTCAGAACACTGCTGTTCTCCAGGCGAACAGGGAGGAGAGTTCTCTCCCATATCTTGCAAAATCTTTTCCCCATTTGTGCTAGTCCAGGGAAACAAATACAGAGAAACTCAGATGTGTAGAAGAAAGAGTTTATATAGAAGAGCAAGTGTAGGTTGAGAAAACATCCCGGGCCAGTCCCAACTCACTCTATAAGTTCATTATTAGCCCATGTGTCCAAATATAGTCTACAAATTCCTCTTTGGACTCACACAGCACATGTAATCATGCCAAATGCAGGAAGATCACAGGCCGGGGGTAGAAGGTCTTATGGATCCAATGACAGAGGAAGCATCTCGATGCGGGGGATGATCTCCATGTGTCTCCTCTAGCTCTGAATGTCTCAACAGCAGAAAAGGGAAGTCAGAGAGAGAGACTGGGTCTGGTCTCCAATCAGCAAGTTATCTCCACCGAGCCTCCAAATGAGGTCATCAAGCCGGGACCTGATTGACAGGCAAGGCTCCACCCCTTGGCTCAAGGAGACTAGAGATTATGTAACTGCCACGCCACTCAACTGAGAGAACAGGTATTCTTTGAACTCTTTTCATCAAAGTCCTTAAGGCGACAAGAAGTCCCTTAAGAAAACAGGTATGGGAACTGAGCACCATTTTCTAGAGCAGAATTTTTCCATTTCTGAAATTGATAACTTGGGACCAGATCATTCTTTATCTTGTGTGTGTGTGGGGGGGGGGCTGTACTGTAAATTGTTTGATGCTTAGCAACATCCTTAATCCCAACCCTTGGTTGCCAGGAACAAACCTCCCAAGTTATGACAACCAAAACCATCTCCAGACATTGGCAAATGTCTTGGGTGCCAGTAGAGAACCCCTGTCTTAGAGGAAGATGCGCTTGAACACATTTTCTCTGTAAAAGTCATTCAATGTAACTTCCCAGGAATAACTGGTGAGAACAAGGCATGGGCCCCGTTGAGCTCGTGCACTCATTTAACCCTCCCACCGCCCAATAAGATAGGCGCAATCCACCTCACAACTGAGGTGCAGAGGCATTTAGCAATGTGCCTGTGGCTACAAAACCAAGAAACCAGCTTGATCCCAGCAGGGTGGCTCCAGGAACCATAGTATAGATAATATGCAGTGTGCAAAAAGACAGAAGCATCCGTCTGTCCTCTTAGCATTCTCAACTCATGTTCCCACCAACGAGATCCTATGGAAACTTGTGTCATACAGCGTTCAACCCTGCTCTGGACCAGACTCGGGAAGCAAACTGCTGGAGGTAGCAAAGTCATTGTCCTCGAATCAGGCTCAAAATAAAAGAGGTTCGTGATCACTGCAAAAAAATAAAACGATGCACAGAGACGGCAAGACAAGAGAAGGATTTTTGAACTGGGATTCTCGAGCAGTTGACAGCTGAGATACTGGGAGGCTCCACGTACTTCCTATATGATGTTGACTTGGTTCTACTCCTTCTACTCCAAATGAACAACACCCTGACCCTCTAAGAGAAGAGCTGACTGAAGACAAAACGCGTGCATAAGCAAATGTGGTGAAGAAAGCTGAGGGTGCCTGGCTATCAAAAGATAAAGTGTCTGGGGCCTTAAAGGTCTGAAGATAAACAAGCAGCCATCTAGCTGAGAAGCAGCCAAGCCCACATGGACGAAGTGCACCAAACTGCGTGATCATGAAGTGTCCATGATACCAGACCCAGAACAACAACAAAAAATCATATCAATGTGAATGAAGGGGGTCACGGAGTGGAGACCCAAACTCATCTGAGAACAAACTGCACATCCCCTCACAGAAGGGCCACAAGGAAGGGATAGAGCCAGCCAGGGTGCTGTGCAGCAATGATGAAACATACATCGTCCCTCTAGTTCTTTAATGCTCCCCCTCCCCAACTAGCATGACCCCAAATCTTACAAATCTGGCTAGACCAGAGCATCTACATTGGTACAGATAAGAACTCGAAACACAGGGAATTCAGGGCAGATAAACCCTTCAAGACCACTAATGAGAGTAGCACTATCATGAAGAGAAAGGTGGGAGAGAAAGAGAGGAACCGCTCACAATGATCGATGTATAACCTCCACAAGGGGACAAGCCACAGTAAGGTTAAGTGAAGGGAGACAGTGGTGGTGTCAGATATGAAGAAGAAGAATAATTTATAAATTATCAAGGGTTCATGAGGGAGGAAGAGAGGGAGGGCAGGAGGGAGGGAGAGAGGGGAAAATGAGGGGCTGACACCAAGGGCTCAAGTAGAAGAAAATGTTTTGAGAATTATGATGGCAACATATGCAGAAATATACTGAGACAAGGGACGGATGTGTGGATTGTGATAAGAGCTGTAAGAGCTCGGATAAAATTGTACATTAAAATAAAAATTTAAGAAATAAAAGAGAGAGAAAAGTTGATTCCAATGGTTGAAGACCAGGATTGTCGAAAGGATCAAAGGAAAACACTGGATGCCTACCTAACATTGAATGGCGGATCATTTGATATTTTTTAGTCTAAATGTGGCAGTCACATACTCTGGTGCCAATTTGACTAAGAGTGTAGGGGTGGAGTCGAGTCTGTCACTCTGGAGAGAGCCAATGAGACCTCTGTGTGGGCGTGGCTTTCTCTGAGAATTCTGGGAAACCTCACAGTATTTCCCATTGGAAGTGAGAGACTATAGATTCAGTTCTTTAGAGACGAACTACTGACAAGATGAGATGACAGCCTGCTGTTAGATCCTGATTCTTGGAGACTGGAGGAGCCGGAGGAGAAGCCACATGGGCTTACCCTGATGGAACCAAATCTCTGGGGCCAGAGAAGTCATGTGGAGGCTCCTGCCAGTGCTGAGATGCTTGGGAGGCCATAGGAAGACTTCTATCAATGCTGAAATGCTTCTACCACCACTGGATACTGGTGATGGGTCCTGAGTCCTGGAAACGAAGAGCCATGGGAAGACCCCTGCCAGCTGCTTCTACTGCTGCTGGATAGGCAAGACTCTGCACCCACTGGCCTGTGATCATCCTGGTGTCATTGCACCGTGCCTCATTAATCGGAAGATGTTATAGACTGGTATCAGACATATGGGCTAATATGGGACTTATGACTTTGAACTGGACTGGGTTGGGATGCTTTCTCACTGTCCCATTCCTCTTGTATATAAACCTTTCCCTTATATCCATATGCATGCCTACAAATTTGTTTCTCTAGCCTACCCAGACTAACACAATAAACATGCCCGTAATACCACATGGGGATGAGGTCAGGCGAAGTCCAGCAATAGACTCCTCACCTTGCACGGGAAAGATTCGGGTTGGTTCGCCAGCCAATGGATTCCTTACACAGCTGTCACTCATTGTTCAGGGGAGATTGGTGTGTTCCTAGGATGTCAAAAAGGTTTCAGTGGCTCTTCCAAGATAACATGGGCTAACAAGAAAGTCATGAGGGTCCACCGCTGAAGATCAGCCCATGAAAATCATGAGGACCACAACGGATGGATGGATGGATGGATGGATGGATGGATGGATGATGGATGGATGGGCAGATGGTGGATGGATGGATGGATGGATGGATGGGCGGATGGATGGATGGATGGGCAGGTGGGGGGGGTGGATGGATGGATGGTGGTGGTAGTGGTGGTGGTGAAGGTGAAGATGGTGGTAGTGGAGGTGGAGGTGGAGGCGGTGGAGGTGGAGGTGGAGGTGGAAGTGGAGGTGGTAGAGGTGGTGGTGGAGGTGGAGGTGGAGGTGGAGGTGG
>PVJH01003426.1:0-111489 GCA_004026705.1 Nesogale talazaci
TTAACTGATTCCATGGAAATGCCATTTTGCTGTTTCTTATAAAAGATGATAGATTTTTCTTATTATTAAGTTATTTAAATTGAGTTCTCTATAGTTTACATCTAAATATATATTATCAAAGATTTTGTAAATGCTGTTTTCTTGTGAGACCGTGTAAAATAATACACCCAACATTATAAGATATGACAAACTAATAATAAATTATAAAGTGTCAAGGGTTGATGAGGGAGGGGAGAACAGGGACAAGGGGGAAAATGAGGACCTGATACCAAGGGTTCAAGTGAAAAGCAAATTTTTTTTTTTTGGTATCACTGCCCTTAGTTGGTGGGAGTAGGAGGCCCAGTCTTTGCTCCGTGGAGCTGGAATCGAACCTCCATCCCAGTGGGCAGCAGTCCTGCGCACAACCACTACGCCACCAGGTCTCAGCCGAAAAGCAAATGTTTTAAGAACGATGATGGCAACAAATGTACAGTGTGCTTGACACAATGGATAGATGGATGGATTGTGATATGAGTTGTATGAACCAATAAAATGATCTTTAAAAAAACATATGCACAATAACAACAGAACATATTATCACTATAACAATGGCATAAGATGAAGCGGTTGGAGTTGACAAAATATTTTTTAAAAGGGATGCAGGCATTCATAAGAAATTCTAAGTTATACATAGAACCTTATAATCAGTTTCCCCTTTCTACCCCACATTCTCGCCACTCTCCCGGTACTGCCACCTCACCACTGGTCCTCCCTGGGGTACAGACAACAGGGAAGTGGGTGAAAGGAGACATTGGACAATGTAAGATATGACAAAATAATAATAATTTATAAATTATCAAGGGTTTATCGAGGGAGGGGGAAGCAGGGAGGGAGGGGGAAAATGAGCTGATATAGGGCTCAAGTAGAAAGGAAATGTTTTGAGAATGATGGTGGCAACAAATGCACACATATGCTTGATATACAATGGATGGATGGATGAGTTGCAATAAGAGGTGCATGAGCCCCTAATAAAATGATGAAAGAAAGAAAGAAGAAAGAAATTCTAAGTTCAGGTCTGAACCTATTCTTGCTGCCAGTTGCCTGCAAAGTGATTCAGACTCAGGGTGATCGATCCCACAAGTGCTGGGTAAACCCACTCTGTGGGATTTCGAAGGCTGTGAGCTTTCTGGAACCAGTCAGGAAGCCCGTCTTCTAAAGTGCCTCTTGATGCACCCCAAATTTCTGTCAGTCAGTGGGTCCTCTCCTGTTGGTCCCACCGAGGGCCTCCTCCTGAGAGTGCTTCAGCTTCCTGATTCTCGGGTGACGCTGCTAGAAGGAAGAAGATGCTCTCTTGCTTCTTCCCAGGTCCAGTCCACTCTGCTGGTGCTCAACGGCCCCCCTCCCCCCTGAACGAAACTGCGACAGTGTAAGTGCAACACTGTCAAACACGCCAAAACAAACACCCTCGCATCAAATCAATCCCAAAGTCAGAAGGCAGAGTAGTCAGTAGCCACCCTGAAGAAATGTGCTCACCTGTTGCTGAAATACGGGCTGGGAGATCTACCCAGGAGCCCCCCTCCCAGGAGGCTCCACCAGGAGGGAAGACCTGGGCTCCCTGGAAGCCAGAAAGCCCACCTTAAAAACAAGCACACGGAAGTGGCTTACAGTTGGCCATCAGCACCGCCTGCAGGCTCTTACTGGCTGTCCTGCGCCACTGGCCAGCAGCCCAAGCTGCTGCTGTGCCTCCCCCCAGGCTCTCCCTACCTAAACTGATCCTTTTGTGCACTCCTGCCAAACCTCTTGCCCCGCTGGCCTTTGGGAGCCCAGCATGGATAGACCCCCAGGTGCAGACATACCCACTCACCAAGCAACACTCTTTTCCATTGAATATTTTCCTTTTTTCTTTCTTGGTTCCTTCTTCTCCAGTTCCCCTTCCACCCCCCTCTCTGGCACCAGGTCACAAGGACAAAGACCAGCTGCAAGAAAGAACCAGGAACCCCCACCCAAACAATTTTTTATCTTTTGGGGTTTTGTATTTTTGTTTTATTTTATTGTCTTCTGTTTTCCTTTTTGACCCCCCCTTCCTTTGACCACATGGCGCTACAGACATGCACCTCTCAAGTAGAACCCATCCAAACTGGGTTTGTGTTCTGTGGTGTTGTGTTTTTTAAGTCATTTTATTTTGTGTCTTTTTTGTTTTTTGGGCATCACTGCCTTTTGGTGGTGGGAGTAGGAGGCCCAGCCTTGCTGCTGGATTTGAACCTCCAATCCAGTGGGCCGCAGTCCCGCACACAACTACTAGGCCACCGGGGCTCAGCCCTTAAGTCATTTTATTGAGGGCTCATGCAACACTTATCACAATCCATACAACCATCCATTGTGTCAAGTATATTTGCACATTTGTTGCCATCATCATTCTCAAAACATTTTCTTTCTGCTTGAGCCCTTGGTATCAGCTCCTTATTTTTTTAACCTTGCCTCCCTCATGAACCCTCAATAATTTATAATTATTATTTTGTTAAGTCTTACACTATCCGATGTCTCCTTTCACCCATTTTTCTGTTGTTCGTCCCCTGAGAGGGGTTACAGATTTCTTGTGACCCATCTCCCCAGAACTTTCCCTTACTTTTCTGGTATCACTACTGTCATTATTGGTCCTGACGGTTTTATCTGTCCTGAATCCCTGTATTTCCAGCTCTCATCTGTACCTGTGTACATCCTTTGGTATATCCGGATTTGCAAGGTAAAATTGCAAGGTAGATAGAGCATGATAGTGCAAGGGAGAAAGCATTAAAGGACTAGAGGAAAGTTGCATGTTTCATTGTTGCCATACTGCACCCTGACTGGCTCATCTCCCTGCGACCCTTCTGTAAGAGAATTTCAAGTTGCCTACAGATGGACTTGGATTCTCTACTCTGCATGCCCTCTCATTCACAAAGGTATGATTTTTTTTGTTGTTTGATGCCTAATGTTATTGAAACCTTGTGATCACACAGGCTGGTGTGCTTCTTCCGTGTAGGATTTGTTGCTCCTCAGCTAGAGGATGCTTGTTTATCTTCAAGCCCTTAAGACCCCAACGCTAATATCTTTTCATAGTCTGACACCATCAGCTTTCTTCACATTTCCTTGTGTGCTTTGTCTTCAACATTACTATTGGGAAGGTGAGCATCAAGGAATGCCAGGTTAATAGAACGAAGTGTTCTTGGGTTGTGGGAGTACTTAAATAGAGTTTGTTTTGTTTCAAGTCCGGCTTTTTCTCTCTTTTCCCTGTACATACACTCTCCCACATTCCTATTACCATAGCGACACCTCTATGTCCACACCTCACAAACCACCATCCTCTTTATCCTTCCTGCTATTCTCTGTACATCTTCTTTGTCCTCTTGCATTTCGTGCTACATTTTCTCACTTTTTCCTTTTCACTCTCTTGTCTTTCTTGTGCTCCTTCTTTAATTCTAATTCTTCTAAATATGTAGATATACAAATTCTCTTCTGGTCTGATTATTTGCTTCTACTTTCCTCTGTCTCACTATCTTCTCTCTCTCTCTCTCTCTCTCTCTCTCTCTCTCTCTCTCTCTCTCTCTCTCCTTCCCTTCCTCCCCTTTTCCTGGTGAAATATATACCCATGATACCTACTAAGTCTTATTATTGATTAAGTATTAAAATACTTCCTTTTTATTTTACATATCTTCCAGATGGCCTTTATTTTATTACACTTATTTTATTCTCTCTGTCCTTCCCCACCACCTCCTCTATTTGCTTGTATTCTACTTTCTAAACTTACGTTTCTTTCTACCCTACTTACTCTCTCCCCTTTTCTCCATTTCTCCACTGTGTGTTCTGTGGCTCTTACTAGACCTCAAGAGGGTGAGTGAATCACCCTCCTAGGACACGATAGCCCACACATCACTACTAGTGACACCATGAAGAAACAGCAGTCGGCCACAGTACACCAAAAAAAACCCAACAGAACAAAAAGCAAAAGCAAGAGAAGCAAACTTGGATGACTGACAATCATCCAAACTCAGAGGAGTACTCTGTAAAACAAGTCTTGAGACTACAAAAAATACAATTCCAAAGAATATTTACACCTAAACATCATTAAAAGCTGTGGGGAGTGTGATAAGAAAACGAAAACAGAAAAAGTAGAACGCCACCCATGTATCAACAATGATCACACAATCGGACTATACAGTCAGTTATATGGGCATATGGTAATGGGTATACAGCATGCCTTGCTTTTAAGCCCAAAGATGTCAAAACTTATCAAACCACCTCTCCTTTTATACCACGCTTAGAGATTCATGAGACACAAAGAATTTTTTTTTTTAACATGGAGCAACACTTAGAAATAAATGAATAGAAATAAATGAATCTTGAAAGTCACCCTCCTCAGGTAACATTTCTACTCTCTGAGTACTTTTGAGGGCATGTTCTCCCCACACAATTGTTAGGATTCATGTTTGAAAGATCAAAGAGAAAGTAAATGGGGTTTTCACATGATCTTTCCGAAGCTCATTTTCTGGACCTTGTTCCAAAGCATCTCTTCCTAAGTGAAAGTGCAGGCTACAGCTAATGATAATGTGTCAATATTTGTTCATTAATTTAACCATTATACCACACTAGGAAAGAGAAGGCAGCCCTGGTGGCATAGTGATGACCCGTTGGGCTGCTAGCTGCAAGGTCAGCAGCTTGAAACACCAGTGCCCCTTGAGGGAGAGAGACAAGGAGATCTACTTCCAAAGAGCTGCATGCAGTCGTGGAAACCCACATGCTCAATTGTACCCTGCCCTACAGAGTCACCATGAATCAGAATTGTCTCCATGGAAGTGAGTTGTTTGGGTTTGATGCAGAGATATCGATAACAAGGGAAACGTGTGCAGATGTGTTGTGTGTGTATGTTGCTGCCACTGCTGTTTGCTGCTATCGAGTCAGCATTAACCAATTGCAGCCTTCTACAAACAGTGAGTTCATTGATCGGATTCTGCTGCATAGGGTGACTCTGTGACCCAGGACAGGGTAGAATTGCCCATGTGGGTTTCCAAGACCATAAACTCTTGACAGGAGTAAATAGGCCCGTCTCTCTCCCACAGCGTGACTGGTGGTCTCAAACTGCTGAACTTGTGGTAGCAGCCCAACATGTAAATATCACTCCACAGGGGCTTGTTGCCTGCTCTTGTGCCATTCCTCTGTTGGTATGGTTGATCCCAATGTGGTAACCATTCTGTCCATTCCTATCTATGGATGGTTTTCCAAAATGTTTTTGGTCCTCTGCATGGAGTGCTTTTCTAGTGATTGGGTTTTCTTTATAGCAGATCTAAAGTAATCAAGTCAAAAGCTCATCACCTTCACTTCTAAGGAGCATTATGGTTGTCACTTTTCTACAACAAATTGGGTCTTCTTGTAGTTCACTGTTTCATTAGGTATATTCCATATCCTTTGCCAGCACCATAATGGGAATATATCAGTTCTTGGGCATAATGGAATTTAAGAATTCTCTATATTGTTCCACAAGTTTTCTTTAATTATAAAATTGTTCTAAAGGAAATTACATTGATAAAAACAAATCATAACATTCATCATAATTATTTTCTGTTAACCAAGACACCATGCTTGGCCAACATCTCATACCTAAGAAAATTGTTCAGCAGAGTGGGAGGAGGGGAAGCCAAAAAAAAAAGAAAATTGTTGAGCTACAGATCAGTGGTGGTGAATGCGTCTGTGGCTCTCAACCTTGGCTGCACATGTAATCACCTACAGCAATAACAGTCAAAGCAGAATCCCTGTAGATGTGCATCAGAATTTCTGAAAGCATATCATATGACCATAAGTCTGAATCTACCACCAGAAAGAAAAAAATATAGCCTCAAATATCAAATCAGAAAGTCACACATTTTGCTGTTAGATCCAAGGTTGCATTTTTAAAATAGAAAGTAAAGTTTCTCTCGCTCTCTCTCCCCCTGCCTCCACTGTGATTCCTAAAGGCTTTGGCTGTGGTTCTGGCAGTATAAAATAAGGGAAATAGTGATGGTAACAACTTTATATTTGGGGGGACTGAAAGAGGCACCTTATAAAATTCCTTTGTCTTTCTTGCTCTCTCATTTTCTCAGGAAACCATGTCTTAAAATTTTGAAGGGAAAGTGGCTTGAATTAAGAGAAGAAACAGGGCTGAGCCCCGGTGGCGTAGTGGTTGTGCGCGGGACTACGGCCCACTGGGATGAAGGTTCAATTCCTGCTCACAGGAGTAAAGGCTGTGCCTCCTACTCCCACCACCAGGGCAGTGATGCCTAAAAAAAAAAAAAAAAGAAGAAGAAGAAACACATGATATGTTTTGTTAATATGAAAAATAAAATCTAAATTCAGAGTTTCTATACTTCTGATAAGTAGAGGGGGGAAAAATGTCTGTTTGTCCTCAGGTAACATACTAATAACCAACAAAACCAATCTTCCAGAAGCCGCAGAAGCACACATAACTTCACAAATGCCTTTAGGACATTAAATCATGAGACAAGCACTAAGCCCCAGTATAGAGGCTGCAAGGGAGGCACCTACCCTCTAGAAGCCTTGCCTAACAAAACAAGGACTTTACAGGCAACTTAGATAGATTTCTTAGGCTCTACACTGTCACCGTCTTTTCCTGTCTTTCCTTTTTTCATGATATTTTGATAATAGGCTCATGTTGACCATTTAACTCAAAACTGTGTCAATTATGATGATTAATTGAACTCTCATATGCTATGAAATCAGAAAACCACAAAGCACAGGAACAAATACATGAAGAAAGGGATTCAGAACTTTTATTTCCCCTTGTTATACTTTCATACTGAATATCCAATCAGGAAAGGTCAAAGAAGACTGTGAGAAA
Source organism: Nesogale talazaci (assembly GCA_004026705.1). Classification (NCBI taxonomy): domain Eukaryota; kingdom Metazoa; phylum Chordata; class Mammalia; order Afrosoricida; family Tenrecidae; genus Nesogale; species Nesogale talazaci. Next base: position 6,845 of record PVJH01003426.1, read on the forward strand.
TCCTGGGGATGATGTGGTCTATCTCAAAAACTAGCCTCAACAGAGATTTTTAAAAAAGGGTACAGAGTTCATTTATCCTTAATCCAGGGACTTCCATCGGAACACTGGTTTCTTAAGACAGCCATAGAAACCAGGGCATCTAAGAGAGTTCATATAGGATTGGTCAGAGGCGCTTTCTAGTTACTTAGCTTAAAATTTAACCCTCTGGATCCTGCACGGTGAATAGGTAGAAATTACACATCCTTTTGGGAATCAGAAGACTTAATGGTCTGAGCCCTTATTTTCGTATTGCCAGATTTTCTGTGCCTCCATCTCTTTAATGTGAAATAAAGCTAATACCATTTAGTATACATAAAAATGAAATTTCAAGGATCACACACATAACATAGGACTTTGCATTAGACAAGCATAAAAATTACTTAATTGATTATTTTATTACACAATTAATTATAAGTGTATTGATAGCATATCATGATATAAAATATGATCAATATGTACTACATTAAATAAGCAAGACTTCATGAAAGCATTATGGCATTATTAGTATAATGATTAACAAGTATCACATTAGGTCCCTGTATGGGCCAAATGGTTTTATTCTTGGCTACTCACCTAAAGAACCCAGCCCACAGCCCTTTGAAGGAACAGTCTGGTGATCTGACCCCTAAAGATTACAGCCAAGAAAAGTCTAAGCAGAGTCCTACTCATGGAATTGCTACACATGGTGAGTTAGTCTACGTGGACTAGAGAAACAAATTCATAGCCACTCATATGTGTATAAGAAAACACTTTATATAAAAGAGAAGTTATATATTAAGAAAATCTCCCAGCCCAATCCAGATCAAGTCCATAAGTCCAAGATTAGCCCATATGTCTGACACCAATCTAAATATTCCTCTTCAGACTCAAGAAACACATGCAAAGATGCCAAATGCAGGAAGACCAGTGGGTGGAAAGTCTCCTGAATCCTGTGGCAGTGGAAGCATCTCAGTGCTGGCATGGGTCTCCACATGGCCCCTCCAGCTTTAGGGCTTTAGGGTAGCTTCATGTGTCTTGTCAGCAGGAAGATAAAACAGAGAATTTCTCCCAGGGGGTGTATCTGTGTCCTGCCTCCAATTAGTTATTTATCTCCTTAGTGCCTCCAAATGAGGTGACCTGATTGACAGGCTAATCTCCATCTCCCTCTTCACTCTCAAGTCTCAAATTGACAACAGATTATATAACTACTACACTTGGCAATGGGTTTTGTTTTCTTTCTTTTAATAAATTTAAATTTATTTTTCATACATGGCTGTTATAAAGTTTGAAGAATATAAGAGACAAACTTGCCAAAAAATACTATAGAGCTGACTTTTTATTTGCTCATGGTATTACCTTTCTAGAGATCTCTCTTTCATTGCACTTACAACCCCATGAGGGCTTTCAGTACAGTATCTTGTTCATTAAATCTCAAAAGTCTCCATTAGCAATTCTTACAAGGCAGGCCTGGTGGCAATGAATTCCTGTCATTTTATTTACCTGAGAGTGTTTCAGTCTCACCTTCTTTTTTGAAAGACAGTTTTGCCAAAAAAATAATTCTTGGTTGAAAGTTCAACCAGAAAACATTACATTCTACCTCCTACATAAATGGCTGCATTTCCTTGTCATAATCCATGCCACATATATTTTCAATAAAATAATTTTTCTTTCCTTCAGTACTCTTATTCACATCTAACTTCCGCATGAAATTTTTTCCAGCTAATGCTTGTGAAATCGTTACCCAGACCCTGAGATGCTCTTTGATATCTAATCAAATGTCTTCCAAAGTCTGCTTGTCAAAGAATGACAAAATTTATTTTAGAGATGAATGAGATTGTAGAAACCATCCAGTTCAATGTTTTAATCTTATAAGTGAGAATATTTATATTTATGATCATTAACCAACCTGCTAGTTTGTAGGAAAATGGAAATGGACATCTGAACTTCCAGAGTTTTAGCCAATTTTCAAATATAAATCCCATCACATGAATTGTTGATTGTGTTAATATCACTTGCTAAAAGTCATGAGCAGGGTTTATTTTATTTTATTTTATTGGGGGCTCTTACAGGTACTACAACATTGAGTACATCATTTGTATCAAGCATATTTGCACACATGTTTCCACATACATTTCCCAATATTTTCCACTTGAGCCATTGATACAAGCTCCTCTTTAAAAAAAAAAAAACAACCTCCCCTTTCCCCTCCCCCCCTTTTTAAAAATTAATCATTTTATTGGGGGGTCCCTACAACTCCCATCACAATCCCTAACAACATCAGTTGTATTCAGGCCACTTTTACACACCCATTGCCATCACCACTCTCAAAACATTCTCTCTCCCTCCAGGCCCCCATTATCAGCTCCCTATATTACCCTTCCTCCCCCACTTCCCCTGAACCCTTAGTAATTTACATATTATTTTTTCATCCTGTACACTGTCCAGTGTGTCCCAACACTTACTTCCCTGTTGTCCGTGCCCCAGAGAGGAGGCTACATGTAGATCCCTGAAGTTGGTTCTCCCTTTCTATTCCTCCATCCCTCCACCCTCCTGGTATTACCACTCCTATTACTAGTCTTGATGGATCATCTATCCTAAGTCTCCCATGTTTCCAACTTCACTGTACATCTCCTGGTCTAGCTGGATTTATGTGGTAGAATTGGGGTCATGATAGTGGGTGGGAGGCAGTATGGGAACTAGAGGAAGGTTGCATATTTCATAGCTCCTAAACTGTATCTTTACTGACTCATCTCCTCCTTGTAACCCCTCTGTAAAAGGATGTCACCTCACCTATTGATGGGCTTTGGGTCCCCAATCTGTACTCCCCCTCATTAATAATAATATAATTTTAGCTCATTGATGCTTGACACCGGATCCCTTCACCAGCTCATGATCACACAGGCTGGTGTGCTTCTTCCCTGTGGGCTTTATTGCTTCTGAGCTGAATGGTCGCTTGTTTACTCAAGCCTTCAAGTCCCCAGACACTATTTCTTTTGGTAGCCGGGCACCATCAGCTTTCTTCACCTCATTTGCTTATGCACACATTTGTCCTCAAGGATCATATCAGGAAAGTGAGCATGCAGAGTTGTGCTTTTGAGTTCTTGAAGCCTGATATCTCATCCCTTTGACACCTCATGATCCACATGCTAGTGTACTTCTTCCATGTGGGCTTTGTTGCTTCTGAGCTAGATGGCTGCTTGTTTACTTTCAAGCCTTTAAGTCCCCAGATGCTCCATCTTTTGATAGCCAGGCACCATCAGCTTCTTCACCACCTTTGCTTATGCACACATTTGTCTTCAGTGATCATGTCAGAAAAGTGAGCATCTTGGAATGCCAATTTAATAGAAAAAAGTGTTCTTGAACCGAGAAGATACTTGAGTGGAGGTCCAATGCCCATCTGTTGTCCTACTACTAACCCTATAAGTATATACATTAATCTCTTTCCCCATCCTCACTTACAAATATATGCCCCTATGTACATACCTGTATTTGAACCTCTATAAATGTACATTATCCCCCAGTTCCTTCCTCTATTTCCATTTGCTTCCCTCTTGTCCCACTATCATGCTCACTCTCCATTTGGGTTTCAGTATTTTTTCTCTGTTACATTAGTCTTAATCAATCCCTATTGGCCTTCTCTCACCTACCTTGTCCCTATGAGCAGGGTTTTTAATAGAGAATAGTGATACCAAGTATAATCAATGGCAGTGAATTACACATGAAGAAGTTTTTGAATTAGTGAATGTTTTGGTGTGTATACTTTTATCAAAATTGGGGGGGGGGGAATTACATGAATAATAATGAAAATGAAAAAATAAAATGTTCTCAACTTGATTGTAGGAAAGATTATATACAACTGTTCTTGATATGATTGAACTATTGAATTATATGATATATGGATGATTAACAAATTTTTTTCCAAAACAAAGGATACCCTAAAAATCTCATTTACTCAAGCAAGTCTCAAATCCAAGAAGAACAAAAGAGGTACAGTTGCTTTTTTCTAAATATATTTCGGTGAGATAGGAGCTAAAAACTGCTTATTGAAAACACTTAATATGTTATGTCATGCTCAGGAGCTACCAGTAACTGCTTGGTAAGTAGATGAGGGCCTGCATGAGTGATTGAGAACTCACGAGGGAGGAGATTCTCAAAACTACCATCATACATATGCCACCAAAGGATTTGAAAACTTGGTCTAATACAGAAATGCATACTTACTCTAGAAATTGGAATCCTTCTAAATTAACATTACTGTGTTCCTATGCTATTTCGAAGAAGAATGTAGCACCAGGATAAGAGGGAGGCTTATTAATAATCTGTGTTATGCAGATAACACAAACTCACTTGCTGAAAGCAAGGAGGACTTGAAGCACTTGCTAATGAAGACCAAGGATTGCAGCCTGCAGTATGTATCATAACTCAATGTAAAGAACATCGAAAGTTTCTCAACTGGACCCATAGGTGACATCATGATAAATGGAGAAACTTTTGAAGCTGTCAAGAATGTTATCTTAATTGGATCCACATCAATGCTTATGGCAGCAGGAATCAAAAGATCAAAAACCAGGTTGCATTGGGTAAATCTGCTGCACAGAACCCCTTTAGAGCATTGAAAATCAAGGAAGCTAGTTTGAAGACTAAGGTGTACCTGGCTGAAACCATGATATTTTCAATGGCCTCATATGCATGTGAAAGATGAACATTGTATAAAGAAGACTGAAGAAGAATTTATATACTTTAATTGTGATGCTGGAATATATATTGAAGATACCATGAATTTGTGAAAGAAAAATGTATCTGTCTTGAAAGAAGTATGACCAGAGTGCTCCTTATATACAATGAAACTTATATATAATGAAACTTCTTCTCATATACTTTGGGCATGCTGTCAAGAAAGACCAGAATAGCGTCTGGGGTCTTAAGGCTTGTATTCAAACAAGCAGTCATCAAAGCATGGCATCAACTAAGTCCACATGAAATAAGCACACCAGCTTGTGTAATCCAAAAATGACAGTAACAGAATTCAGAAATGACCAAGAGAAAAATATCAGTGCTAAAATTGTGAACACCCAATTGGTGGCAGGTAGGCTACGGAGGACAATGGAAGCCCAAAACCCTTCTGGAGAATATCTAGTCAGATTAAGCCACTGGCAGATGCCTTCTAGCCATAGGCAAAGGTCTGAAACAGGCTTACTCTCAAACATAGATCTTTGTAGTCCTGATTATGCTGGAGCAAACTTGATACCTGCCCAGTTGATTTCCCTCTAGAACCAACCTGAATGTGTTCTAATTGCAATGGTCTCTTGCTTGCTCCATGATAAAAACTTCTTTCCAGGTTTTAAAAATGTTGATGGTGCTCCTTTTTGTTTTACTAGGTGGTTGTGTTTTTATCTTTACATTACTACTGCTTTATCATTACCACTTTTTTTCTTTACTGTTTCTGCTGTCTTTACCAGATTCAAAAGCACAGAAACAGTGGATGCTTAGAGATAATAATGGATGCAAAGGTTTGTGTGGGGTGTAATGGGGAGGGGGAGAAGAAGATGGGAAGGAGAGTTTGGGACTAAACAATGAATTTGGGAGCAGGAGTGAGCACTAGAACTGAAAGTGATTACACAACTTATTTCAAAGGTGAGTTCACCTTGGGGGGGGGGGGGCAGGGAGAAAATGTTCTGAAATTGACTGTGGTACTGATCGTACAATTCTTCTTGATTTTAATTGGACTATTGAATTGTGTGATCTGTGGGCTAAGTGCCAATAAAACTGGTTCAAAAAATAACTAAAGATGCACAAATAGAGCTAAGCCCCAGTGGCGTAGTGGTTGTGTGTGGGACTGCGGCCCCCTGGGATGGAGGTTCAATTCCAGCAGTGGGACTGGGCTTCCTACTCCCACCACCAGAGAGCAGTAATGCCCCCCCTCAAAAAAAAAGCACAAATAGCAGAATATATACTAGGCCACTTGACCTTCTAGAAATTAAACATTTCAACAACAGCAAAAAACATATGCTGTTTCTACACAGTATTTTGTGTGTGCAGAGGTTAAAGACACAGCGCTAACAACGATGTTAAGTAAATGCAGTTCCAATAAAAATTCCACCAGGATGCTAGAAAACAAGAGTCATGTTGTCAAAATAACCCTGGTAGATATTATGATATATTGAACCCGCATGGTCAAAGTAGTATAATACCCATGTAAATATATACTGACAAATGAAATAAGATTGGGAACTTAAAAATAGACCCAAACAAGTATGAGAGCTAAGCTATAATAGAAGTAATATCACACATAAACAGAGAAAAGAAAAATCAATGATGTTGGAAAGATTAATTTCTTATAATGAAAAGATCCCATTTTACTCTACCTCATTTTACAAGCAAAAATAAATTAGGATGGATTTAAAACTTTAGTGAAAAACAAGTTATTATGAAAAAAAATAGAATGGCTTAATAAACTCAAGATTGGAAATACCTACCTTTTAAACATGCCAGAAAAGGCACTTTCAAGGGGAAAACTGGATGGAATAGTGTTGCATTCACCTTATCTGGTGTCAATTTGAGGATTAAGAGTGTAGGGGTGGAGTCTAGCCTGTCAATCTGGAGATAGCCAATGAGACCTCTGAGTGGGCATGGCTTTCTCCTGAGAATTCTGGGAAATGTGGTCCTTCCTTCTTAGAAGTGAGACACTGGTTCCCTCAGTTGGTTTCCTTGAAGACTTTACTGACAACACTCACTTGGAGACTTTCTGCCGACAAAGCTCACCCCCTGTGAGACATTCCTGAGGCGAAGACATATGAAACTACCCTAGTCCTCCGAGCTGGACAAGCCACATGGACGCAAGCAGAGAAGCCGGAGAAGCTATAGAGATAGCCCTGGCAGCACTGAGGTGCTTCTCCACCGTTGGCTTTGCACCCACTGGCCTGTGATCTTCCTGCATTCAGCATCATTGCATGTGTTTCATGAGTCTGAAGAAGACTTTATAGACTGGTATTGGACACAAGGTTTAACACTCGGTTTATGACCTTGGAATGGACTAGGCTGGGATGTTTTCTTGATGTACAGTTGCTCTTGTATATAAACCTCTTTCTTATACACATAAGAGTTTCTATGGATTTGTTTCTCTAGTCTACCAAGATTAACACACACAATGACATTAAAATTTAAAACTTCCACTCAAAAAAATGGTTAAAAAGACAGGTTACATATGAAAACATGTTAACAATGCATAAAACTTAAAAGTTTTAATTAGGACCCTTAGGACATTTAAGAAACCTCTAGGATTCAGAACTATCAATGAAGGCAGCCCAACAGCAAAATAGACTAAGAATATAAAAGGTGTAAATCACTGGAATATAATGCTGGATGGCCGATGTGAAGAGCTATTGATACTCATTGGAGGCAATCAGAGAAATGAAACATAAACGCCCCACTGTGGTGTGAAAGCAAACCAATAAACAAAAACCTGTTTTCATCCCAAGGACTGCCAGATGATTTAACTAATTTGTCTTTGCAGGTTCCTTAGAAGCCAGGATGGCAAGCCCATGTCTCATGTACTTTGGACATGTCGTCAGTAGGTACCAGTCCCTGGAGAGAGCATCACCCTTGCTGGACGGTCAACAAAAAAGGAAGCGCTTCAAGGAGATAAAGTGAAAAACAGAGTTTACATCAAGGAGCTCAACCGTAGCAAGGATGTGCGGACCAGTGCGCTGTGTACAAGAGATTGTTGTACAACTGAGTCTGTTGTATAAGAGATTGCTATGAATCCGAACGGACTCAACTACACCTCAGAACAGCAGCACCAATTTTTAAAGTGTGACCTACACCTAATATGGTTGATTAACCAGTCAGTGAGCAAAAGATGGTCAATTACCAAAGACAGAGCTGAGGAACAACAGGGAGGGGAAAAATCCATAAATATGACCACCTATATCAGAGATGCTCAATATGTCGATCGTAATTGACCTAACCCTAACAATAAGCCTAAAACTAACCTTAAATCTAACACCAACCCTCACCCTAACCCATCTATTTTTTTAATACCATACAATCTACCCACACTATATGTTCAACTAGTAGATCGCGATCAATGGATTGAGCACCGCTGACATATACAGCACGAGACTACCAATTTTCACAACTTTATCTCAAGTTCAGGACATGTACAGTTTCAATAGATTTATGTTACATATATTACAATATATTATTTATCAGTATAAATCAAGAATCTCTACTAAGGATATAGGAGTAAAAACCCTATGAGGAGCCAGAAAATTGGTAATGAGTATGGGAAACAAAGAAAAAATGATAAACATGTCCGAGACTAAACACATTCCACTCATGTGACACAAACCAAGGATACACATGGATCACATTAATAAGAATGTCAGCACACCAAAGCACAAACAGTTAAAAAATTATAAAGAGAACATTTTAAGTGGAGAGAAAGGAGAAACAAATTCATTATCTTTAATTTATGAACAGTTCGCATAAAGACAGGGGTTCAACCTAAAATTCACTGAAGTCAGAAATGAATTAGGATGCTAGGCACCCCCCTTCTAGCCTTTTTGGAGTCTGGGGGTAATTGAGTGTTAATTCTCCTGACCCTATTCACTCTAGCTCCTCCATCCCCCCAGCGAGCATCAGTGGCTGTCAGGCAGCATACTTTACATAGCTGTCGACTTAATGTTTTTCTTTTGACTGAAATTTTTACCTGAGGCATTTCAGTCCTCTAACTTCAGCAATCAATTTAGGCCCAGAGCAGCATGGGCCTCTGTCACCAGAAGCAGGTATTTGCATGCAAGCTAAGAGCTTAAGCACCAGGGAGATGAGCAGGGGCCCAAACAGATACAAGAAGTGGGACTGTATGCTAAATCAGTACACTGTCCGCTAATTTGCCTGCCACAGACTCACCCTTCCTGTGTGAGCATGAGAGTGTGTGTCCATGTGTATATCTTAAATTTTATCATATTTTCATTGCTTTAATGATCCTAAGCCAAGGTTTTAGGAAGCATTCATGAAATTCTAATAGCTAGATAGAAGGCATTTTAAAAGAGAGGCAGTTTGAAACATTATTTGAATTGAATTAGACGGAGAAAAGGAGAATTTTCTTTCTTTCTTTTTTTTTTTTTTTTAGACAACTCAATTTGTTTTGTTTTGTTTTTAAGTGAAGACCCCAAAGGGCAAACGATTGGCAAGTATTATTAAAAGATTGCATGCAACTAATAGTGAGAATTTGTCATAATATATAGTTTTTAAATGTTTTAACCTATTAAGTGACCTGGAAACATTTGCTACTCACTGTTAAGGATAATAATTTTTTTTTTAAATCGAACATGCAAGCAAACCAAGTCTTTTTATTACATCCAGAGCTTTGAACCAGGGATAAAATTTCCATCCTCCTCGCCATTACTTGTGAAAGATGTTTCCAGGATCCCAGTTAGAAGAGGCCTGTCTCTTCCTAGATATGTTACAGAAAAAATAATCATCAAGAGTAAAGGCGACTGGGTTGAAAACCACTCAGACCTATGTAGTGCACAGGGATGTTTGGAAAGAGAACAGTTAATTTCTCTGCTGTAGTGAAGGAGAAAAGACTATCAAATGCATTCTCAGCTAGCCCTCAGGGATGAAATTCAATATTCTTAACTCTAACATAGACGAAGAAGTAAGTGCCCATCTAAGCAGTCAAAATAAAATAATTTTATTTACACCACTGGCCTGCAGGTCAGTACTGTGAAAAAGAAATAATTCCTTACGAAAAAGCGACACATCCATGGATGTAAGGCAAGAAGAGTCTAGCAGTTCATAAAAGGAAGAACAAATTGCAGTAAGAATAAGCGTGTCTAGGAACGCAGGCTGGTAGATTTCAGTCCACTCTGTTGATAGTAGTTTAACAAAATGCACAGAAATAAAGACAGCAGGCAGGGTAAATCACAAAAGAGAAGATAATTGATGGGTATTCTTAGTAGTAGCTTCTGCCCCAATTATATCAGGATTAATAAGAAAAAGAATTGTGAACAAATATACATATTCTGTGGGTTAAAAAATAGCCTTTCAGAATAAGTACTGTCACCTGACCCATACATGGGAGCAGGCAGCAATTACTAAACTGCCAGGTGTGTTTTACAGCAATTGCCTCCCTTCATGAACTATCTAAGACCACAGAGAGTGAGTCAGTGGTATGTCTCTCCTTACCTCTTTAATAGCAGAACTAAAATAAACCCACAAGCATTGATTCGATTCTTTTCCATAGTGACCCAGTATACAACAGAACAAACCATTTTCTGGTCCTATGTGGTCCTCACAATTCTTCTAATTGAATTGGTCCTGTCACCAAGACAATCTTTCTTGTTCAGTCTTCCTTAAAAAGGAAAAAAAAAAAGTCTGACCTTCCACTTCATCAAACCTAGTGATGTTGTCCAGGCTCTGGTCTGTCCAATCACATTTCCCAAGGATATGAGACAAAGTTTCACTATCCTCTCTTGTAAGGAGCATCCTGGTTGAATTTCCAAGATAAATGTGATCATTCTCCTGACAAGCCATGGTACAGTCAACATTTCACATGAACACCATTAATTCACAGGCATCAAGTTTTCCATCAGTTTTTCTTATTCATCACCTAGCTTTTGTACCTATATCACACTAGGGTCAGAAACAGCTTACTCCTCAAGGTGACTTTAGAGAAGGCTTGGGCAGCATCTTTGTCTAAGGCACTATATTATTTGCCTTCTTGCCTGCTGTTTCCATTCAAGATGAAATCCTTGACAAATTCACTATTTTTCCTTTATTGTGATGTTGTACCAGTTGTAAGAATTAATTTTTCTTTACAATGGATTTTATTCAGTAGTGGAATGCAATCCATTGGCACCAGTTCATCAGAAATAATATCTATTTTTGTTAAGTTCACTAACCAGTTGTTAAAATAGCACTTTTAATTAGGGTTCTCTTGAAGGTGTTGCCCAGTGTGAAAATCACAAATATACATTCCTTACTCTTTTTTAACGTTCATCTGAGCAAGAGTATTCTAAGTACCCATAGTGATGTTCATTCTGTCCAAAGGTATGAAAAATAAGATTGACGTATACGTGTGTGTTTATTTATTCATTTCATAAAACTTACTAGACTTTTGATGAAATACTACATCTTTATTCCCTGTGTTTTTTTTAACCTCAGCTAATGAACATATAACATAAAAGAAAAAGTACCAAACAACCAGAGGGTTATATGAGTGTCACTTTTGTGTTATGCCCCAAATTCCCATGAGATATTGTGAATGAATTATGGAATTCTGAAAGTGTTAAAGAGCTAAAAGTATTGTCAGAACAATCGCTGTAAGTTCACCAGATGTGGGATAGGGTTTCTCAAAGATGAACATAACATGTTCAGAGAAGAGACACCACATGTTTCTAATCTATCAAACACTGTGACCAATGAGAGCAAAGCAAAGCCCCCAAGGAACCCAAAAAATAGGCCAGGGTAGGAGGGGAAGTTCCCAGAAACCCCCAGGACCAGGGGGCAGATAGTCATAAAGGTCAGCAAACAGATCTGGAATTGTGTATGTTATTTTCTCTCTCTCTCTCTCCTTTCAATATTTTGTTTTCTTTCTGTTTGGTTTCTGTTGTTGGTTTACCTACTTATATAAGATAGGCATGGGAAGCAAACTTGAGAAGAAAGCAACATGACTGATGGTCCCAGGGGTATCTGGGGGGAGAAGGAGGTAGAGGACAGGAGCTGTGCGCAAACAAGGCCAGAGACAAGGGAACAACTAGGGAATTAAAATCAACAACATAGAGAGTGTAGAGATCCTGGAGCAACAGCAATCTAGCTGAGAGGAATTACTAAGAGGCTAAGAATGGTGAATGTGAAGGTGGGGCAGGAGGAAGGTAAAAAGAAACTGGAACAATCTAAGAAGCAAAGATATGAATAGAGGTATAAGCATTGCTATGTATATACATACAATGACCAAATACTAATTCATAAAAATAGCCTATATACATATATTTATATGGCAATATCCTGAGGTAGTGGATGGACTTTGGGCCTCTACACAGGTCTTCCCTCAGTTCAAGGTCACTTTGTGCTATTAAATTGGGATTCCATGATGATCACCTTCCCTGACATGGTCACTGAAGACAAAGTGGGTGCTTAAGCAAATGTGATGAAGAAAGTGGATGGCACTCGGCTATCAAAAGATACAGTGTCTGGGTTCTTAAAGGCTTGAAGTCAGACAAGTGGTCATCTAGCAGAGAAGCAACAAGCCCACATGGAAGAAGCACATCAGCCTGTGCAATCATGAAGTGTCGACAGGTCTGGGTAACGGGCATCAGAAGACCCAAAACGAACCAACAAAACTATATTGTTGAGAATGAGGAGGGTTGGAGCAGAGACTCAAAACCCATCTGTAGACAATGGGACATCCCTTCACAGAAGGGTAACAAGGAAGGAATGAGTCAACGAGGGTGCCATAAAGCACTGATGAAACACACAATATTCTTCTGGTTCCTTGAGGGTCTTTCACACCCCCACTAACATGACCCCAGAATTGCCTTTCACTGTGAGCTAAACCAAAGCATGTGCATAGGTAAAGAAAATAGATAAGAGCTCAAGACACAGAACTCAGGAGCAGGAATGAGGAGTAGCTATACCAGAAGTGTAGGAGGAAGATGGGGAGAGGAAGGAAAGAAAGGGGAACTGATTGCAATGATCGACACATAACTACACACCCTCACCCTCCAGAGGGATGAACAATAGAAACCATGGAGGGATGAAGACAGTGATCAATGTAAGATATGAAAATAATAATAATTTATAATATATGAGGGTTAGGGGTGGGCGGGGAAGGAAGGGAAACAAGAGGAGCTGATACCAAGGGCTCAATAGAAAGTAAATGTGTAGAAAATCACAATGGCAACAAATGTACAAATATGCTTGATACAATTGATGTATACAGAATGTTATAGGAATTGAAAGAGCCCACAATAAAATGATCTTTCAATGAAAAATTTTTAAGGATTGTGCTATCTCCAAGAGCAATTAATGAAAACAAAAATGAAGATCCAACATGATCGTGGGACAAGGAAAGTAAAAGGGAAGAGCTAGGATGAACAGGACATTTATAGAAGTCTAAATACAGACATGTACTTATGTAAATATACTTATATGTAATGACAGGGACATATATCTATGTACATATATGTTAAATATTAAGGTAGCAGATGGACATTGGGCCTCTACTCCCTCAGTACAAGAACATTTTGTTCTAGTAACTTGCCATTCTATGCTCACCTTCCAGGTACAATTGCTGAAGACAAAATGGGTGCAGAAGCAAATACAGTGAAGAAAATTGAAGATGCCTGGCTATCAAAAGTGTCTGGGATGTTAAAGGCTTGAAGATAAACAAGCAACCATCTAGCTAGGAAGCAACAAAGTCCACATGGAAGAAGCACACCAGCCTGTGTGATCATGAGGTATTGATTGGATCGGATATCAGGCATCAGAAGATCCAGAACAAGCAAATAATATCAATGCAAAAGAGACAGGGGGTGTATTGGGGGATGGTGGAGTGGAGACCCAAAGCCCATACGTAGACAATTGAACATTCCCTCACAGAAGGGTCACAAAGAAGGGATGAGCCAGCCAGGGTGCAGTATAGCATCAATGAAACATACAACTTTCCTCTAGTTCTTTAATGCTTCCTCCCCCACCCCCACTATTATGACCCCAATTCTATCTTACAAATCCTGCTAGACCACCACATGTACCTTGGTACAGATAAGAGCTCTTAACACAGGGAATTCAGAATAGATGAACCCCCTGGGAACAATAATGGGAGTAGCAATCACCATAATTGATGTATAACCACTCCACCCCTCTCCCCAAGGGGGATGAACAGCAGAAACATGGGTGAAGGGAGACAACAGCTGGAGTAAGATATGAAAATCATAATAATTTATAAATTATCAAGGGTTCATGAGAGAAGGAGGGTGAGGGGGGTGGAAGAAAAACATGAGGAGCTGACACCAAGGGCTCAAGTAGAAAGAAAATGTCTTGGAAGGAATGATGCAGCATATGTACAAATATGCTTGACATAAGGGGTGAACGGATGAATGGTGTAAGAGTCCCCAGTAAAACGATTTCAACAGATTCTGCTATCTGTATATTGAAAGTGGTTAATGAGCTTCCCTCGATTCTGAAGCTTTGTTCTACGTGTAGTCTAGCTTCTCAAATTATTTTCTCAGCATAGATTGACTAAGGATGTTGAAAGGGTGCAACCTAATGCATACCTGTCCTAATTTTGAACCATGCAGTTTCCACTTGTTCTGTTCCAACAACTACCTTATTCCCTGTTCAGGTTCCACAATTCAGTGTTCTGCAATTCCCATTCTTCATAAAGTTATTCTTAGCTTATACACACAGTCAAATGAATTTGCATAGTGAATACAATACAAGTAAACATATTTCTGCTATTCTCTACTTTCAGCCAAGATTCCTATGATGTCAGTAAAGACATCCCTCGCTCCATGCCTTCATTTGAATGTCTTGAATTTCAGGTAACTCCCTGTCAAGGCCCTGCTGCCTTCATTACTGGATTGTACTTTAAATGACATTGCTCAATAATTATCCATTCTGTTTGGTCACCTTTGGAATGAACATAAATATGGATCTCTTCCAGTCTGTTGGCCCACTAGCGGAAGCACATTTCTCGTCATAGCCTAGTTAATGTGTTTAGCACCGCACTACTTTTAAACATTTCAACTTTCTATCTATCTGTTCTTGGATTCTAGTGTTTTCATAATGCTTTCATTTGGATTTTTCCCTTCAATACCATTTTTCTTGGCCATATATTTATTACATCTTGAAATGGATCAATGTGAACCAATTCTTTGAACAGTGGCTATGTATTCCTTCCAACTTCTTTTGATGTGTCCTGCATCCTTCAATATTTTGTCCAAAGGATCCTTCAGTATTTCCACAGATGTAGTTGAATTAATTCTTTAATATCTTCTTTCCATTCCAATCACTTACAAGCTTGTATTTCAGGATATGACTGGAAATGTTCTTTTTGTCAATGAATGTGACACTCTTCTGATTTAATTTATCATCCCCCAGAGAGTAGATCATTGGATTATCTCATTTAAACTGGTCAAGACCCACCCATTTCAGCTCACACATGCCCAGGATATGTGTCTTCAAGGGTTCCATGTTTTCCTTTTTTAGTGTGGTTTGAGTGGAAGTTTATAGAATACTCTTGTTTTCTATTTAACTGACTTTGAATAGTGTTTCATAATATTGGTGGCAGTACCCTCAATGTAACCACACTCTTCTGAATTCCTCTTGTATTCTCCATTCCTATTTGTCTGTTCTTGCTTTCTGAATTTTTAGCAAATGCTGTCCACTAGGCCTCATGGATTTTCTTGTACTAAGGCATATATGCCTTTCTGGAGGTGTTGTTCACTTGGTAGGCCTGATGATTGTTTAATTCAAACATATTCTGGGATGACTTCCATTCACAATTTTAAGAGTGCCGAAGAGTCAGTGTTGAGTTTATACCAGTCGTTATTAGACCAAAAATTCTTATCTTTTATGATTTTGCCATTTATTCTACTGTATTTGTTCTTACACTCTGGCTGGAACCTTATCTTGTAGTCCTAATTAGGGCAGTTGGTCTTGATAGCCAAACATCATGTAGTTTTCTGGTCTTGGGTTAGTGTAGGCTGTGGTTGAGTTGGTCGATGAGTTATTTGGACTAATTATTTTCTCTAGTCTTTCATTTTTTTCATTCTGCTTTCTTCCAAGTTGGGAAATACTGGTAGCTATACCTTATATTATTGCTTAAAAAAATTTTAAGACCCTGGACTTTACTCACCAAACAAGGATATAGAACATTAGCTTTGTGGACCAACTGACCTAAATGCGTCACCCACCCCCCCAATGGTTGTGGCCCTGAACCCTCAAACTCAGTGATTTATTCCCTTAAAGTATCCAGTTATGTGTAAGATACTTTCAAAGTTTTGCCCTCTGCTTGCACTAATGTATTCTTGGGTGTATTTGTAACTCATACAAACATATAAGTAGAAATATCCTCTGTCAAACTTACGTATATTTGTGAATATATTGTGATCTGGTTTCCCAGATTTTTTCAACTTACACATCTATCTATATATTGACTCACAGTTATTTGTTACTGTATTACTTGTGTGTCATTGTTATTATTGAAGAATTACATCTGTAATAATATTTACCTTTCTTATTCTTTACCTCATGTCTTGGTGTTTTCCTTGGTCCTGGCCAGGTTGTGCTTAAACCCCCTGTCATAAAGCCAATTCTGACTCCTAGAGACCCTACCTGACAGAACAGAATCCCCTCTTTGGTGTTTCGTGCTGTAAGACTTGATGGAAGCAGACAGCTTCATCTTCGTCCCAAGGAGTAGACTGATGAAGTCACAATGGTGGGCATGCAGTTAGCAGCCCAGCGTAAAGGCCACTGTTCCACCAGAGCCATTATTCCACTCTTACCCCTTATTCTGTGCTTATCTTCCCCTCACTATAGATTGTCTTTTTCTTCATCCAAGTTAATATGTGTCTGCTCTCTCAATAGTGATTTACCTTACCTTCTCTTCCCATTCCTGGTAACTATCAAAGAATGTTTATTTTTGTGGGTAAGTCTTTTCTTCTCTTTCATTTCTGATAACTTCCAATTATTCTCAATTCATAGTTTGTACATTCTGAAGAGATGCCTGCATGCATTTTGCCTCATGTGAAGTCATGAAAGTCATCAGTATGTGAAAGTTCTAACAGCTTTACTCCGTCTAATGAAGATTGGCTCTACTTTGATTCACGGACCCTTCCCAGTTGCATTTTTGTGTACCTTTCCACCTGACAGGCTATATTCTTCTGGCACTAAATCAGACTGGGCTCCACAGTTGCTCATCAGGTTTCACTGGCCAGTGTTTTGTTTTGTTTTGTTTTTCTCACATCACCCTCCTGGTGGGAGTAGGAAGTCCAGCCTTGCTCCTGGTGAGCTGCTGCTGGATTTGAACCATCAATCCTGTGGGCCTCAGTCCCACACACAACGAGGGCTCAGCTAGGCCAGTATTTTCTAGAAGTAGATCACCAGGACCATCCTCCAAGTCTGTCAGTCTGGAAACTCCATGGAAACCTGTCTGCCTTTCTGATGTTGATCATACTTGAAGTACTGATGGCATGGTGTTCACCACCACAAGAGCCTCCAACCACTGCAGTATAATGACTGTCTCCCATTTAAAGGCTTTAAGTCCTCCTTTCCTTGTGGATAGACAGACATTCTAATGTTAATGAACAGAATTGTAAAGGGATGATATTTTTTAACTTCTAAGAATACATGAGGAAGTTTCTATCTACAATTTCTACAAGACTTTCTTGGGACACATGCCTTTGAAGCCTTGAATTATCATGTAATAAATCCAGTTACCCCGAAGCTGATGCTCTGGAGAGACCAAATAGGAACAGAGACCCTCAAGGAGTTGTAGCTATTCCAGGAGTCTTCGTAGCCCACCCAATAGACCTGTGAGGGAAAAAGTCTTTGAGAATTCAGTGCAAAGAGATGCCTAAAAAGAATTGCAGAGCTCATCAAGCCAACTCCCAAGCCTGTCGGAGATAATAATAATCTATCATTTGTATTATTTTGCACCATTAAATTTGGGGTGATTTGCTACACATAAATAGATAACTGAACAAAACACGATGATATCAGACACAGTAATAGATATGAAGACATGTCTCCCTTTTCAAACTTTAAAACTAGCTGACCCAAGCCACTAGGTATATAGGCTGGTTAGTATGTGAAAGGTGTCTGTTGTGAACTGAGACACGCTATAAGTGGAAATGATACACAAACTTTTAAAGACAATATGAAAAGTACCATGAAAATATCTTAGCAACATGATTGCATGTTGAAATGGTGATATCTTGGATATAAAATAGAATAGATTAACAAAAAACATCACAAACTGACCCAATGATGTCATAAATATGATGTCATAAATAACCCTTTATCTCTTTTCGCATATGGCCTAAATAATCAGATGAGAAATATTCATATAAGCCAAAAAGTATCCATGTAAGAAAATACATGAATCTGCTAACTAAAAGGAACCCACACTTGAGAACTGCATAATCAAGGAAAGATTGCTTTTCAAGAAAATAGGGACTAGAATGAAGGCAAAGGAACAGACAGTCTCTAAGGAACAGACTGTAGCAAGGATCAATGAGGAATACATTTTAGCCGAGTATGACGAAGTGGCAGGGCCTCCAGTTTGGAAGAAGGATTCCATTGATTCCACACAGGGCAGTACAACAAGAAAAAGACTAGAAAAATCCATGGGAGGGAAATGACAGAGGGTCTTGAATTTCAGATGTATGGCTTTAAAGAACTAGATTTAATTTTCAACGACCTCATATGCCTGTGGAAGCTGAACAAGGGAAGGGTATAGATGTGTGAGAGTTGCACTAATGATGACAAAGAATATACCCCTCTGCCATAAGAATGAACAAATCAGTCTTGGAAAAATTACAACCAGAATGCTCCTTAGAAGCAAAGTTGGTGAGACACCATCTTGCTTTCATTGGGAAGATCATCAAAAGACCAGTCACTAGAACAGTAGAGTGTCCATGAAAACCATGCAAACTCTCCATAAGCCACACTGACACAATAGCCACAAAAGCAGATTCAACCATAGCACTGATTCTGATATTGGTGCAAGACTGGGAAACATCTCATTCCATTATGTCAAAGGTCACCCTTTGCCTTGGGTGGGGTGGAGCTGACTTGATGGCAATAAACAACAACAGACTTCATTTCTCTAGGCTAGCAAAAGACGCTGAAGGTGTGCAAGTCATAGATGAGACATGAGGACAGTGCAAGCAGCCTGACAGGGGAAGGAACGTTGGTGAAAGTATCAAATAAACACTAGAGATAAGGAGACCAAAGGGGAAGACTCAAAATCATTTTCAAACAAGATGAAAAGCATATTTTGCTGCCTGTCCCATCTGTAGGACATGCCCACTCCAGCTTTTCCAGAAGTTGTTTCCTCCTGCTCCCTCTGTCAATAACTCAGCCCCTTCTCGTGTATGGGGCTGTGATGCTGTCCTCATGAGCATGTGCTCAAGACCCACCTACAGGGTGTGCTGCCTGCAGCTAGAATCCGAATGGGTGGGCTCATTTTTCCCCCAGACTCACCCAAGGCTGCTTCCTTGTGATCTGAGGAGTTCTTAGTGTTTGTTGTTTGTTTTGATCATTTGATCCTCTTTGCTCTACATGGTGTCATTAATTCACCAATGCCTGACAGGTTTTATCCTGAAGGGAATGGATACAGGTGAAGACATGTTCCAATGCTCCCTAAAGTAGAAGCATTCCTAGTTTCTGGAAGAGATGCTATGTAATAACAATTAAAAGGTGCTTTCATCTTCAAAGTCCTACACAAACATTCTCTAATTAACCCTCACAACATGCCTGGAAGGCCAGGAAGTATCATTAAACCTGGGGTTGAGGAGTAGCTATTGTAACTCAGAAGTTAAAGTGGCAAGCCCTCCACCAGAAAGGGCTCTGTGTAGGTGCCTAAAGTAGCAAACAAGGACTTCTGATTCTCATTCCTTGACTCAGAGACCAAAGAGAAAAGCCAACATTGTCACTGCTCTTGAATGACACAGATCACATGGATTCTCTCCTTGTAAGACTGACCATGAAATAGGAAAATGGGTTGTCTTCAGATAGGAGGAGGGATTCTAGGCTCTTCATGAGCCAACTGAATTTAAACAGCAACTAACTACAGGCAACAGCAGCGATGGATTTTGACTGCTCAGTTGTATGGCCTCAGACAAGTTCCTCATCCTACTTTTACTTTGAACTCTTTGCCTGCCAAAACTACATCTAAGCTCTATAATCTGTGATTCCCGGCACATAGTGGCACTAAAATAATTCATGAAAACAGTGCTCAAAAAATTAACTCCAGTAAGTTTCTTTGACACAGATCGTTTTAGCTGCTGGGGAAAATTGTAAGACAGATGAGCTCTCACATGCTCTTCTCCCATAATTACCACCTCATTCCCACTCACTGCCATGCCCCTCACTGCTTGTTCAAGCAGTATCGACAGGATCTCTCTCCCTTCCCCATCCCAAAAATGCTTCCAAACTCTCCGACCTATGGAAGCACATTAACTTCTATCAAGAAACCATCCCAAGAGGGACATGATGTTTTTGACAGGGGACAAAACTTAAGACTCAGTCAATCAAACAAAAGTTTTGAACAAACAACCACAGAAGCAGGCATCATTACAGAATAATTAGCAGGAGCCAGCTTCTCTCTTAAAAGGAAGTCTAGTATCATGGTGAAAAGCATGGGCTCTGTGATTAAAGAGACTTTCTAGAAATCACTTCATCTTTCTTTGCCTCAGATTCCTCATCTCTAAAATGGATATAATAATCCTTCCCAGCCCCTGGGCTGGAAGTGAAAAGTGAATTAGTAAAGACACAGAAAGTACCCAGCAGAGTTCCTGGCACATACTTATTTTAGCCACTTCGTTACTAAATGTATATTAATAAAACCTTTAAGAGTTGGGTGTTTTATCTAGCTCCCACTTTGTAATTATCTACTAAGCTGCAGTGCAAAGGCGAACACACCTTTCTCCAGGTTGCTCACCTAACTTTGATTCTTTGTCAATGAAACCGATACACAGAAATCCATCCATCTGTTCATGTAGATTGTGTGATTATGACACTGAACAGGTTTCAGCAGGATTCCTGAGTAAAATAGGGTAAGAAGAAAGCCCTAATGATATGCCTTGGAAACTCAGTCAGTGAAAAGTCGCTGGAGCCCAGTAGTCTGGTCCCCAACCTATCAGGGCTCAGGAGGGCCAGGTTTCCCTTCCATCGCTTTATTGTTCCTCCTTTCATGAGGCTACCCTAAAGTCACGACACCTTGATGGCAACCAGCAGTACCAACAAAGCCAAGTCACTGTCCATGTAACTGCAAGCAAAGAGCTACCAGGTCGAGGCCAGGGGTCCTCAAACTTCCTAATACCTCAACCTTTAATTCAGGTCCTCATGTTGTAGTGAATCCCAACCGTAGAATTACTTGCATTGCTACTTCATCTCTGCCATTTTGCTGCTGTTACAGATCATCGTGTACATCTCTGATATGCGGGAAGTATTGTCTCTGTTACGAATTGCACATAATGAAAGCAGAGTGATTAATCACAAAAACAATATGCAATTGCATCTTGTAAAATAGTTCTTTCAAATGACAAGTAAATGAAACTTTGTCTTCAAGCACAGTGTCACATGGGTAGCAGTCTTACTATAAAAAATAGTAAACTCCATGGCTACACTTTGAGTATGCATAAAAATCCAACATCAGTGCCAAGGTTGAGATAGCTTCTTTCTCACCAGATCAGCTCATCTGTCTGTGGGGGGACCCATCTGGTGACAGATAGAGGAGCAGGTCTCAGCTCGTAAGACCATCAGAAGTAAGTGGTTTCCGATGGTCTTAGGTGGCCCCTGTGAAAGGGGTTGAGAACCACTGGTCTAGGCTGTAGAAGCCCTCAGGAAATCATCTGTGCTTTCATGTCTCCTCAGTCCATGGAGGCTTTGAGAAAGACAGAGCATCTGACCCACATGACCCAGAGACTGGACCTGTAGATCAGGTCCAAGGCCAGTAGACCTGCGGGCCAGCACAGAAAAGGTGCACGGCCGGCAAGCCCCTCTGGCAGGCAAGCCTCACAGTTCTCCACTATGCTGCCTACTGGTTCCTTGCATCCATGCATTCCTTAGGTCCAAAAACCCGAGCTGGACTTGCTGCCTTCAAGCAGAATGAGAGACTAGAACAGACATTCGCACGAGGTCTCGCAGGCAGGGATGGTTTTGGAGACAGACCGCCTTGAGGAGCAGTAGGTGGCTTTGAACCACGCCCCTAGGGTTGGTAGTCCAGCCCTTCACCACTCATCCCAGGGTTCCTTTCCATAAACCAAGAAGTGTGGAGGACGCTAAGTCCAGGGCTCATGCTGCCACTTGCTGCCTCCCCAGGCTCCTTCCCAGGACCAGGTTCCCACCTGGAGTCCTCGTGGTTTCAGGATTATGCATGGGGTTGTGCGATCTACAAGGTCGGCAATGTGAAACCACTGGAGGCTCCCTGGGAGAAAGACGGAGCTTTCTGCCGCTTATAACAGTTCCCGTCTCATCTCAGAAACTCACGGGGGCAAGGCTTAAAAAAAAATCTGCCCCAATTGCTAAAAATTTACTGTCCTTGGAAGGCTGCATTTTCAATCCCCAAGGAAAAGTGACCCCCAGCACTAAGCCCAAAGTGCTAGAAGATGCAAATACCTCTCTTCAAAATTATAGATGTAAATTTCATGGCAACCAGTCTCCTTTCCTGGCTAATGGAAACGGGATCTGTTAACAAAGCATCACTTTCAGAGCCAGCTGGGGTTAGCAAGATCCCCCCCAAGCCCCGTTACTCATGCCCAGCTAAGGACAAAGGAGAAAGTGCAGCCCCCCAAAGCCAGTCTCCACCCACTGGCCCCCACTGTCCTCCTCCGCACGAGGACAGTCCTAGCCCAGGTGCCAAGCTGGCTAAGGTGACAAGGTCCATGGATAATTATGCTGGCAGCTTCCAAGATGCCTCTGGGACCTGTCACACTGTTAGACTGCTCATTGGCTGCCCACGCTAGCTGGCTCCTTTGAATGTGGTTTCCAGTCCTCTCAGCTTGATTTTGCTATAATTTGCACATATTTTACCACTCATGAATAAAGCCCCCATTCAAATCCATCCCAGTTACGGTATATTCTGGAAGCCACTTAGATGGCAAAGGTGAGCGATCTGCCTGAGCTTGTATATATTTTTCAGCCTTCTGCTTCCCACTGGTTTGCTAAATGCCACCCCTGGTTCGTAGCGTCTGCTGTATTGTCACAGTCTTACCGTTTAAGGCGTATCAAGTACACGCCGGGTGCCCGGCCCTCTAGCAAATGAATAGAAACATAATGTTCCTGCCAAGTTGATTTATCATTTAAACAGAGCGAGCAAGAGAAGAAACAAACAGTAGGAGAAGATGTACAACTCACACTGAGGTTAGACCATGGTGAAACTGGGCCAGGTGGCTTTGTTGTACCGCTGTCAGAAACCTCTCACAGATCGCTGCTGCTCCTCGGGGGACCATTGTGGTATGAGTTTTAAGAAGAAGGGGAAAAAATTGTTTTTTCCTTTTTTTTTCCCCCAGAAGAAGGTTACCATTCTGTTTGGGACAATTTCCCCAGACAGCACTATAGTCCTGCTCCAGGACATTCCACTCTCCAATCAAAATCCTGAAACTCCACTCTCTGGGCCTGGTCATTTATCAGTCCCTACCCTAGGCTTTACCGAGTTTGAGTCCTTGGTACCCAAGGGTAATTGGTGTCATCTCTTTGACAAGAGCGGGTGTTTATTTTTTTTTTTTTTAAGGTATGGGTGATGGCAGTGACCACATTTTAAGGGGGATATCATTGACTGGGGGGAAAGGGGGCAGTTCTCAACTAAAATTTTGGTCTATATGGAGTATCAAAAATGTTCGTAGAACACAAAAATAGTATTGTAATATATTTATCTTAATTTTAAAATACTGCAGGACATTGTTAAGTTGTTAAAAAGCAGGACGTCTGATCACTTTACGAAGCCAGCAAATGGCTTCTGGAATTGCTTCTCCAAACTGGCAAGTGCGAGATGGAAGGGCTCTTAGCAGCACAAATGTTCATCTGAAAGTGAGTAGGGAGTCTCTGCGTGGCAAGTGCTCATGGGAAAGGCTGCTCCTTTGAAGGAAGACCTCATCATCTGCTTCGGGAAGGCCCCATCGGAAAGCCTGCACATGCTCAGTTCGTCTCTGACACACGTGAGGTCACTAGGAGTTGGCATGAACTCGTCGGCAAGCAGTTTCGTTTGCAGAAGAGGAGAAAGAGGGAGTGGCCATCAGACCTTTTCTTGTATGAGTCAAGTCTCAGGTTTAAAGGCATGCAGGGTATTGAGATCAGCAGGGTCTCCCAGGGTGAAGGAAATCTGAAGCAGCCCAGAGATGGGACGACCTGGCGGGCACATCGGTGCCTCAAAGCCACAGGGGTAAGCATTAGGAAAAGTACATTCCTGGTAGGGCAGAGGCAGACATCGGTGTGCGTGAGAAGTCTCCAGAGAAGCCTTCTGGAGCTTAGTTAGAACTCTGGCCTAAGCCCCTGCGTGGGTCCCTCTCTGGTCATTTCTACAGTTCTCAAGTTGCTTGATATCAATTCAGGGCTCCGTGACGGTTCCTACTCTCCTGGCCAAATGTGTCAGTGGAACATAGAAAGGAATTCATGAGGTGACAAGAAAACTGGGCCTGGGGTGTCTGCCAAAAAATGAGCACTTCATCTTTCGTTTCTCACCCCCTGTAGCTCCCCAGACCAGTTCCAGCCCACTGTCCCAACTGGACAGCCTCCACACTCTGGCAGAACCTCCCTTCCCTTCAAAACCATTGCTCCTTCCTTTTGCGTTCAGCCTGGAAATGGCTCGAACAGAGCACTGGAAAAGGTTCAGAGCAGCCTCCCTAAAGCCACGCTGCTTAGGCTCAAGTGACTCTCCCACTAGTGTCAGTGGGATTCACATTGACAGCTCTGATGAGTTGATATTCATGAGTTGATATTGGCAGCCTGGAGTTGATATTCACGAAAGAGCTTGAGAGAAAAGGCAAGTGTGGTGTGTGTGTGTGTGTGTGTGTGTGTGTGGTGTGTGTGTTTTTGTGTAAGGTTGTCTGATCTACCTAAAATAACAATAGTCATGTTCTCTAACCAGTTGCCATCAAGTCCGTTCTGATAGACCCACATGTGTCAGAATGGAAATTTACTCCCTAGGGCTTTCTATGAGGGGTTTTCAAATGTCAGGCCTTTCTTCTGACAGACTCAAACTCCTGCATGAATTGTTTGCACCGTGCAACACTCCCTAGCATTGACTGCATACCTGGTGTTGTGCTGAGAACTATATGGGAATTATATTTGTTAGCAGAACAATCTATGAGACACATTTGTTATTTTGGGGTTATTTTACGTGTTATTTATTATGTTAGAGATCCAGGATGATCCTGAATTAAACCAATACTTTCTGAAGAGCCCTAAAATAGCCTGATGAAGGCCCATCTCGGCATTTCCCCCCATGGCTTCCCTGGAGCCAAACTGGCCTGCAGGATGGAAGCATCCCCAGTGCCATTGTCCAAGCCTGGTAGGGGTTATCCTCAGGGTCACTGATGGCTATGCATGCTGTTCTGTTAGCAGAACCCTGCATTAATATACTTCGGACATGCCAATTGATGTTCAGGGCTGCCATCTTTAGAATATGGAGATCAGTTTCAAGCACAGCCATCAACAAGTCTTTACCCTAGAATTTACAATGTAAATATAAATCACTCAATGATTGCAGCAAGGATATTGGGGGTATCCCTCAAAATTTTTATTCTGAGACAACTTTGAAGTTCCAGCTATCATCTTGCAGAAAGCATACATGCAATGTCAGCATTAGAATAAGACATAAGATTTTCAATAAATCATCAATGAATTAATAGAAATTCTATGTTCCTGTGGACTATTGATCAAAAGCATCATGCTTAACTAGGGAAAGAAATCATTTCACAAAGATTAGTGTGACCTTCACTTACTTCTCCTTCACTCAGAAGTTTTTGCAAGAGACTATTTTAATTAACTTCAAGGCCAATTGTAAAAAGAAAAGTATAAATGCACATAGGACTAAAAGATAGCTAACCCAGTCAATGGAACGTCTGCGTATACCTTTGTTGTCCAAATGCTAGTGAACGAAGCCTAACTCGATGCAACCCTATTGGGCAAAGTTGAACTCACTAACATCATGGGTTTTCCTGATGATCAATCTTCATCAAGTCATCTTGCTTATCCTTCTTCTGTGAGCAGCTGTCAGATGGTAACTTCAGATCAACTGGTTAATAGCCCAATGATAAACCCCCTGCACCCCTGACTCCTCTTCTTCTCTGTCAGGAACCCAGAAATACCACTCCTACCAATTAAAAGGAAGGCTTGTCATGGGGCCCCGAAAATCCCAACATGAATCAAGTTCAACATGACGACGAATTTCTGGATACTGTTGTAAGGAGGGATTTTGAGCATGCATAAGAACATCAAGCCCCCAACTAGAAGGGCAAAAAAAGCACGAAAACCAGCTTTGATGAACTTTTTATGCAAAAAGAAAGATATAAGAATAAGCATGCCAGTGTGTCTGCACATGATTTAGCAGACGCTGGATGAAGCATCTTTCTCAGAGTCATAGTTGTTCTTTACTGAAACATAATTTTAAGAAGGAAGTTCTAAAAAACTAATTAAAAAAAGAAGTAAGTTCTTCTTAACATCAGAGTCAAAGGCTGCATTTACACAACTCAACTCAATTAGGGAGATCATTCAGTGAAAACCTGAGTGGGATTATGTGTGGATTTTTAATTTTCAAAACATATCCTTTCTCCGTCTTCTCAAGTGCATAGCATCCCAAGACAACCAAAACCTTGAATGTGAAGCATGGCATCAATTTCACAAGATCTATTGTTGTCATTAGATGCTGCTGAGTTGATGAACCTACGCTCAACAGAAAGGAAGCACTGCCTATCATGCGCCCTATCCTGCTATTGCTCCTGTATGCATCCATTGTTGCAGGAACTGTTTCAACCCAGCTTGGCAAAGGTCTTCCTCTTTTGCACTGCTCCTTGACTTTACCAAGCACGATGTCCTGCTCTAGGAACTGTTCTCTTCTAAAAAAAATGTCCAAATTATGTGAGCCCAAACCTCATCACCCTTGCTTCCAAGGGGCATTCTGGCTGCTCTTCTCCCTAGACAGATTTATTTGTTCTTTTGACAATCTGGTAACTCCATGGTTCTCTCTTCCCGAGACATCTGAACATTCTTGCAACAGCTGAGTTGCATGTGATCCCTCTCGATGTGCAAACTTGGCTTTGGACCCAGAGGCAAGAGTAGGGTGTGTAAACAGAAGCAAAACTCTTTCCAAGCATCTGATAACCTTCCAAGATCTTCTTTTGTCTCTTCTACTTCTACTAGAGTTCTGGTTAGCAAGTCAGTCTGGGGTTTGAGCAAAAACTTTTTGCTATAAGATTCTAAGTTCAGACAGTCGTCTGTTTGTTTTTTAATTTTTAAGAAGAAGCAAAAGGAGGACAATGTCTTGACCACTCATGGGCTTACTTTTCTTCTCTGGACTATAATAATAATAATAATAATAATAATAATAATAATAATAATAATAATAAGCTTCTTGGCTGTGTTTGTAAGTGCTCATTACCTTTATCATCAAAAAGAAAGGCCGTATTAACTCCTAATTGGGCCAGGTGCCTTCATGATAGGGAGCACCATTGGATCTGGAGTTAATAGGAAGCTTCTCATTGTGCTCAGAATGGAAAGACACGGGTGTCTGAGAAGAGTTTCACTTCGAGTGCTTGAAAGTGTGTTCAATCCTGAGGGATTTGTTTTGTGTGAGTCTAGATAGTGAGATGGAAGATGAGAGGGGAGTCGAGGGGGATGGTATACTCGCTTGCTTGCAAACAGACACTGATGTCTATCACAAAAACATAGATATGCACATCTCTATATTCCCCTGGAGTAAGAGCCTGTAATGAAGGCATCTGCCCCTAGAGAGTAGCATATTTAATTAGAGTGGATTTATGTGCTCCTTGGCTCACCAGGATAGCCTCAAGAGATGAACATCTCGTTATGGAAAAGCCCAAGAGGTGCAGCTGACAATCTTCCTCCAGCAGACTCGGTTGGCACCATACGAACAAGTAACTCACAGGCCATCCTGCCTCAAGTAGAGACACAGAGCAAGAGTTCCTGGTTTCTGCTCCACTTTTTGGAGCCACCCGGGAGCTCAGGAACCCCAGCACCCCTCTCCTCATGGTAGCACAGGATGCTTTGTGTCTGTGGCTAGGGATGCACCCCTGAAACTTACCCTTCAGCTTCAGATCAGTTGCTAATATGTAATAAGCAAGAAGGGCCTCGTTTCATACCATAATGGAGCCCCAAATATTAAACATGCAAATCCTTAAATGCAAATATTTCACTCTCGCCTCCATAACCAAAAAGGCACTTTTGATAAGTCTATTTTTTAATTAATCCCTTCTAGAAAACAGTAGATTAGCTTTTTAATTAAGTTTTTGCATCGTGGCATATTATATAAAAAGAAAACTTCAATGATTTCAAAGGGGGTAGTATTTCGATCATTTCAACTCTGAAGACATTATTAACTGGTAAAGATGTTATTGAAATTGCAAATAATAGTTTGTTGAAATATTTGACCAGAGTCTTAAATTTTTTTACAGCCTCTCTTTGAGTAATAGCAGGGAAGATAGTGTTTTCACCTATACCCCACCAGCAAATAATATTATCCCTATCATTTTCAAAAAAAAAAAATACAAAATAACTATAAATTGACCTGTAAGTTTTGGGCAACAAAAATATGATTGAAACTCTCATTGACATTTCATTCGGACCTAGGAGCAAATTCTGATTGAAACTGTGTCACTGGTGGCTGCTTGTGGCTGTCGAGTTCATTCTAAGGCGTGGCCACTCCCTGTGCAACAGGACAAAGTGTTACTAGGTCCTGCTCCGTCTTCACCGTTGTTAGTCTGTTGACTGTAGTGTTTGCAGTCACTCTGTACTTTGTGGGTCTTCTAGCCTAGTGGAGTCATTTTCTAGCACTGCATCAGACTGGATTCCATTGTAATCCATAGCATTTTAATTGGCTAATACGTGGAAGGAATTCTCCAGGCCTGTCGTCTTAGTCTGTCTTAGTCTGGCAGTGCCACTAAAGCCTCTTCAGGATGGGTAACTTACTGGTATTTGAAAGCACCAGTGACATAGCTTCCAACATGGCTGCATGATGTAAGCCACCAGTATAACGTCCTGAGAGATGGTAGTGGAGAGTGTATCTAATCATTATCGATTAGTGTTCATTTAAAGATGACTAAATAGTTGGGGATGCCCTTCTTGTCCAGCATGCGTAATCTATAACAACCCCTTGGCAACCTACCAGTTTAACTGAAATATTTATTATCCAAGAAAGTGTAAAAGAATGACTCTGGTCTCTTATAGTGTTAGTCTGATGACGTATTAGCTATTCTGGCAAGGTTTGAGTAAACCGCTTTATCAGGATGCATACCAAATAAACCAGAGATTCTATCACAAGACTGAATCCAAAATATTCCAGGGTTTAAGAACAGTAAACACAGCAAAGAGCATTGGTCGAATTAACTAACACATAGACAGATCTAAGGGTCACGGGGGGGGGGGGGTTCTGAGGGCCCCGCAGGGGAGGAGAGTGTGGCATAGGAGAATGGCAAAGGCCCTCCCCTGGGTTCAATATGCCTCATGAACTGCTGGTAGTGATGTACAGTTTTAAATATATTTTGAGGTAATTAGGAAGCTGAGCATCACTCTAAGTACAAACAAGCGCCATTTCATTTCCTGAAAGCCAACTCTGATTAGGGTAGTCACCATCTACTTAGTATGTGGATAAATTTAGGATCTTTAACCCCAGTTTCTTAGGAAATCAAAGTCAGAGACCTCCTAAAAGCCTGGTTGTGTTGAAAGGTGGTGTCATTTCCTCCTCCAACAACAACAATAATCTGAGAGAACATCCCAGCAGTGGAATGCGGTCCTTTTCCTGAGAACAAAATTTCTGTCCCATTCATCCTAGAGCTTCTGGAAGGAGCCCAGTGAATTATTTATTGCCCTCTCTCTCTCTTTCTCTGCTTAGGTTCTATTCATTCCTCTACCTCATCGTAATAAGTCAGGTCAGGGCTGAGCTGAACTTGAATCACGACTGCTTGGCATTGCCTGGCATGATGGGCCTGGATGGCCTACTTTATATTGTTTGTACTTCCCTGAAGTCGGTGTGCTGGTGTAAGATTGTATAACTGCTTTACCCCCGGGGACCCTCATAAAACTGAGAGGGCTGGCTCATAAAATGATCCCACTGTACAAAACTGTAAATAGCTTCCTTCGAGGCAAGAGGAACCCAAGGCAGAAATATATATATATATCCATCCTCAGTGCCAGTGAACAGAACCAGGCCCTCTAGAAAGGCGTTTTCCAGAGTCTGTGCTACCCCAGCCAGCTGGGGTCCTGCTTGTCCTGGGCATTGCAAAGCCAGTTGTTTTATCCATGTTTTGCAACTCAACACCATTTCCTCACTCCTATTTCCCTTCTGTTTCCTCCTGGCCACTGTTGGCAGTCACAGGAAAAGGCCAGGGGCTCAGATGAGAACAAGAGCAGAGGACGGGAGCAGCGCCGTGTTCACAGAGCCAGGCCGTGATCCATCATCATTCACAGTGTTTACGTGAGAGATTGAATAAATAAACAGTCTCCGGGCAGCTGCTGTTTTTGCTCTCTGTTTTGAAGAGTCGGCATGATGTTCTAGAATAACTCAATGCTGACACTAGTGTGTGGAGGAGGAGTGAATTGGGGTGTTTTTTGAGCTTCCTAGATTGTTTGCCAGGAGATCTGATGGTTAAAGCTTTCAACTGCTAGTGGAAAAGGTTAGTGGTTCAATTCTACCAGCTACTGTGTGGGGAAACAAAGTGGCAGTCTGCTCTCAGAGGAATTTGCAGCCTTGGAAACTCTATGCAGCAGATTTGGGTTGATGGTTTGCAAGATCTCCATTACCAGCACACATCTGGAGCATAAGAAATACTGTATTATGAATTGAATAATATTGTCCATCCCTCCCCTCACACTCCATACAAGTATGTGTGGAATTCCTGGCCCTACTTCCTATGGATGTGATCCTATTTGGAAAAGGATTTTTCTTGTGTTGCTGAGTGAAGTCACACCAAGGTAAGGTGTATTCTAAACCTAATCACTTTTGAAATAGAAGACCAAATTAGCCATAAAGAACACACACACACACAGGGGAAATCAACACCAGGTGAAGATGTATGTAAGCCAATGGGCACCAAGGAATGCCCAAGGCTACCAACAACGAAGGCATTGATGATGCCAAGACCCTGGTTTAGACATGAAGCTCCAAGACTGAGTATTTCTGCGACAAAACAGTCTGTGACAGAGTGAAGCTAGTCCTCCAAATTGAAACACCTGCCTCCCTGGGGGATATGTTCAGGAAGCACTGAGAGAATCACAGAACCCGGAGCAGCAGAACCAAAGGAAAGGAACCCCAGGTTGTCCTGGCTTAGAACTGCAGCTCTTCCTCTTAAGAACAACGTGAATTGGAGCTGCCACTTAATTTCACAAGGTATCCATTACTTCTGTCATAAAGCAACTTTTAGATCATGCTGTGGGAAGAAAGAATATTTGAGAAAGGTTGTTCTCAAAGTGTAGCCCCAGACAGGACAGTGACCAAGTTCTGATGTCTTTTCATTCCATTTTTTTCCCATGAATTTCCTAAAAGTCCGTTCAGATACTGTAGTTAGTAGACTCTATCATTAGATGACATGGTATATACCCTAACTTTACTGGTCTAGACACAGTGACAGTCTTGTAACCTCTATTTCCCATATGTTACAGAGTAAAACTGCCCCCACACAGTTTTCTTTGCTACATTTTTTAATGGAAGCAGAATCACCAGACCTTTTTTCAGTACAATGCTTTAGGAACATACGTATTTGATTTTTTTTAGGAGATCGCAGTTTATCTTCTGTTGTGTGTGGAATTTTCTTTATGTTTACCAGCATCTTTATGCCATAAATTAGGACACCTAGGCTTATCCTTCCAGAAACCTTATAATTTCAGGCTGATCATCTAGATTAGATCTTGGATCTATTTTCTAGTTATTTTTGTATAACTAAAAATTGATGTGCCCTACAGAGCCCATTTCATTTTTCTGTAAATGAATATCAAAGGCTTGCCATCACCATCCTAAAAAGGTCTTTCTTTTCCTTATTAAATGGACTTTCACTCATCGTTGAAGATCAGGAATCCATAGGTGGGTAGATTTACTTCTTGGGTCACAAGTCTGTTCCATTGTCTGTTGTACACGTCCAAGTTGCTGTGATTACTGTGCCTGTATCATAAGTTCAGAGATCAGGAAACATGAAACCTCCTGACTTGCTGTGCTTCAATGATGCTTTCACTACCCAAGGCTTCTTTCCTTTGCAGGATCCCTGGTGTTGTCATGGTTACTTGTTAGGCTGTGATAGGCTTGTAAATGTGGTTCATTTACAACCATCAGCCACTCCTTGAGAGAAAGATGGGGTTATCTACTCCCACAAATAGTTACAGTCTCCGAAATTCACACAGGCAGCTCTACTCCGCCCTATGAGTTGCTGTGAGTCGGACTAACTCAATTGGAAGGAAGATTTTTTCTTTTTTTCCCTTGCCATTTAAAGTTGGAGAAGAGCTTTTCATTCCATTGAAGAATGTAGTTGGATATCTATGATCCAAGGTTGTAAATGATATAATCCAAGTCTGAAGGAGGGAATAGTATCAGAGACTAAATTGTGAGATTCCGGTGTGAAGAAGGCCAGGAATGGCAGTGAAGCCCTAAATACACATGCAGGATCTACACAGAGAATACGCCTCCAGTGATGTCCCTCTCACCCTAACTCAGGGAGGAGACTCCCCTGGGATTCACACAAAGCCTATGGAAGAGGCAATTGTAATAAATCTTACTTGAACGGTTGAAACCTGGCCCTTTGATCTCCCTTCTGATACACTTCGGAATAACCTCCTTGACTCTCTGTCACATGTTCTATGTGGTTGTTTTTTTTTTTTTACTTCACATCACTGCCCTGGTGGGAGTAGGAAGCCCAGCCTTGCTCCTGGAGAGCTGTTGCTGGATTTGAACTGTCAACCCTGTGGGCCGCAGTCCCACACACAACCACTGCGCCATCAGAGCTCAGCTCTTTCTCCTATGTTTTTCAGTATATTAAACCCAGGATAGGTACATCTATAGAAACAACAATTTGAGTAAGGGTTCCTGGAGGTAAACCAAGGGAGGTGAGGGACAATGGGGATCTGAGACCTAGGAGTTCAGGAAGGAAGAAAGTTACTGTTCTGAAACTGTTTTGGGTAACAATTTCACCACTCTGCTTGATATGTTTGAACTATAGGATGGTATGATGCCTGGATTAGCTCCTAATAAAGTGATTTTGGGGAAAAATGAATATTATTGGAATTTGGATCGGAACCACAATATACATGTATATCTGATCCAAATTCTAAATAGACAGATCACTTGAGGTAATAATGACATTTTCACAATGTTAACTCTTTCACTTCTTTGTTATCTTTTGGTTCTTGTAGTGATGTTTTGCAGTTTTTCTTGTTTAAAAGTCTTCTGTGTCCCTGATTAAATGATTCCTAGATATTTTATCCTTTAGGGAGTTATCACAAATGGTATTGTTTTCTTGATTTCCTTTTCAAGGTTCTCCTTATTCATGTTCTATAATGTACTTATTGAAGAATGTACCAACTGAATTTTGCATGTTGATTTCCTACGTTTTGCTTTTGCTGAACCTTTCTATCCATTTCAGTAAGCTTCTTGTGGAATCTTTGGAGTTTTATGTGTTTAGGATCATGTCATCTACAATTGGTAGTGTTTCCCTTCTTCCTTAACAATTTGGATGCCTTTTATTTCCTTTTCTCATCTTACTGCTCTTGCTAGGTGTTTCAATGCAATTGAGTAAGAGTGTTAGGAATGGGTATCCTTATCTCATTTCTGTTCTCAGTGGGAATGCTTTCTCTCTCTCTACATTGAGATAACACTGTTGTGTGTGTGTGTGTGAGTGTGAGAGAGAGAGAGAGAGATGTTGTGAGAAATTTCCTTCTACTCCTATTTTGCACTGAGTTTTTATGAGAATTTATAAAATTCCTGATTTTTCCCCAGTGATTTACTCATGCACTGTGAAACACACATAATACCTTGGTGGAGGGGCTATATTCTGTTTTCATCTACCCTTCTTTCCTACATTTAAGGCAATTTTTCCCTCTAAGGAGATTATTTTTTAATTTTTCTGGGAATTGGTTTAGCAGGAATGAAGAGGGTTCTCCAGACTGGCAGGTGAGGGAGTAAAGGTAGAGTCCAGAGATGATTGATAGAAAAAGCCAGAGGGTTTTCTGGATTGATTTGTCTCCCCCAAATATGACAGACCTTCAAAAATTCATGGGGAAAAAACTCCATTATCTTTTTATTCCCTTTTTCCAAAAACATTGTGAATTCTCCTCATTCGTGTTGGAGTCTTAGCTCTTATATCTGTAGACATGTTGCTCTTAAAAAAATGTTTTCAGGCTGAGCCCCGGTGGCATACCTGGTTGAGTGCGGGACCGCAGCCTGCGGGCTTGGCAGTTCAAATCCAGCAGCGGCTCTCAGAAGCAGCGTTGGATAGTGCCCACAACCACCAGAGGCATTAATGCCCAAAAACAACAACAAAAAAGAAACATAAAAAAATTATAATAATAATAATGCTTCCCTTTCTTGTGTTAAAAATACTTACTAGCAAAGGTTAGATCCTAAACTATTCACCTCTGAGTTATGAAAAGACCATAATAAACACACACAGAAAATACTTGTCATGTAAGAATAACTTACAAGCTAAGGACCTCTAAGAAACACAGGAAAGTCTACTACTCCTTAGAAGGAAGGGCTCCCCAAGACCCTGACTTAGAACTGTGGCAATCCCCAATCCGTGTCAATTTCAGCACTGAGCGTGAAGGGTGGAGTCTAGCCTGTCAATCTGGAGATAGCCAACAACTCTCTGTGTGGGCATGGCTTTCTCCTGAGAAGTCTGGGAAGTCTCACAGTATTCCCCAACTGGAGGAGAGAGATTTGCCTCAGTCTCTTGGAGACTGTCTACAACAAGACAATATGGCAGCATAGACTCTGAGTTCTAGAAACTGGAGGAGCCATGGGGAGACCCCTGCCAGTGTCAGGATGTGTCTACTGCTACTGGATACACACGACTCTGGTCCCATTGCCCTGTGATTGTCCTGGTGTCAGTGCAAGTGCTTCATGAATCGGAAGGAGCTTTATAGACTGGTATAAGACATGTTGGCTAATATTGGATTTATGGCCTTGGACTGGACTGGGTTGGGATGCTTTCTCAATGCCCCATTCCTCTTGTATATAAACCTTTCCCTTATATCCATATGCATGTTTATGAATTTGTTTCTCTAGTCTACCCGAACTAACACAAGTATTTAGCCCCAGGGCTGTGAGACATACACTTCATGTTTTTCAAAGTCACCCACCTATAGCAGGCCTCAGAAACTAAGAAAATGAGCAATTCTGATCATGAGATCACAGGACCTGATCATAGGCATAGATCAGATCAACCCCTCAGGAAATAGGGTTGCTGCATCCCTGCCCCTGTTTTAAAGCTTGAGGGAAGACAAATTACTACTTGAGATCTCTGTAGACAACAGTTCAATCTGATGTCTGTGCTTCCTCTACATAGCTGTGAGCAAAGTTGTGGTGGTTGGAGCAGGTAGGGAAGAACTTGGGACCAGACAGGAAGTCTAGAATCAACTGCCAAACACAAAATGACACTAAGACTGACTGCATCAATAGCCTTACGTCAGTGGTGTACTTCCTCTCCTGGAAACTACCTCCAGGTTACTGAATAGAAAAAGAAAACCAAGAGACAGTGGTGGGGCATCAAACAAAAGAACTCCAAAAGAGTCAACCTGGCTAATGTTTTAAAATTTTCTCCCCAAATCAGGTGTGAGAGGTCAAGGAACAAAAGAACTTTTGGTCATCAGCAACAAATGACATTTCTTTTAAGTCAAAAGAATAACTCTGAAGGAAGAGAGCACAAGTTCTAAGGCAACAGGGTGTCATGCTGCCTGTACCATATTTGTGGCAATGACTTGTGGCTAACACAATAACTACTATCCCGCCTTTCCCATCCCACCCCCCCCAAAAAAAAACCCCCAACAACAACAAACTCACACCCCTTGAGTCCATTCTGACTCACAGAAACTCTATAGGCCAAGGCAGAATTAATTGCCCACATGCATTTCTGAGACTGGAGTAGAAGCCTCAACTCTCTCCCTCAGAGGGGTTTGTGGTTTCAAACTGCTGACCTTAGGATTAACAACCCACTAGGTACCCATGATGCCACCAGGTACCAGTAGTGCTCACAGAAAGATCTGTGGGTTATTTTGGTAGCCAGAGTACAAGCCTCTCCTACAGGAATAAAAGCATGTTTTTCCTTCCTTAACTCATTTTCATTCTCACCACGACCATTGCTATTCCTGGTCTCCATTCTCCTAAATTCAAAGTCAACAGATCTAGCCTACATAGAAATGATCCTTTGTTTTTTCCCAAAAAAGCAATCAGATATAAAAAAAAAAAATCTGCAATGAGCTAAAGACAGGTTTCTCTAATGACAGTGGAAGCACAAGAAAGGGAATACCCTAAAAAGCCAAGAAGAATAAATAAATGAGTTAATACATGACAAAGTAATTAACAAACCAACCCCTCTGTGACAAATGTCTTTTACCAGAACCCCTCACATAGCATGCTTACATTTCCCTTTACTCTATCTTCTTCCTTCTCCAAATGACTATGGACAATAGAAAGAAGCTACCTTGGCAGCAGGACTAGGACACGTGTAAGTGATCAACTAGCTTCCCAAAGTTTATGACCTAAATCCAGAACGTAAGCCACACAGGAGGCAAATATGACTGTGACTGAACGAGACTAGAGCAATATGGCTAGTTACTAAGGGGATTGAACGAATTTATTAAATTCTCCCCCCTTCTCCTAACAGTCTTTTGAAGACTGTTATTATTTAACAACTCTTGTTAAGTGCAATCATAATGGAAGCTTATAAAGGATGCTCTCTAAATGGAATACAACTAGTTCAACCACATCAGCTTCTAGTTCTGAGAAGTACATCCTCTCTACTTTTATGAAGATGCTGTCAATATTTATAATCTCGGAAATTCTATATGACAATGGTTCTCAACCTATGGGTCTCAACCCCTTTGGAGGGTCAAACAGTTCTTTTACAGGGGTTGCCTAAGACCATCAGAAAACACATATTCTGATGGTGCTAGGAATGGAGAAACTGTTCCTCTATCTGGACGGGTCCTGTCACATAGAGATATGCTGATCTGATGAGAAAGAAACTATTGATGTTGACTTTTTATACATACTGTCTCAAAATATGGCAGTGTAGTTTGATGTTGTTGTACTAAGACTATTACCCATGCTACACTGTGCTTCAAGGCAAAATTTCACTTATTTGTCATTAGAAATAAATATTTCATAATGCATAATTACATATTGTTTTGTAATTACAATAATTACATATTGATTCACCACTATGCCTTAATTATGTTCAATTTGTAACAATGAAAATACATCCTGCATATCAGATATTTGCATGATGACTCATGACAGTAGTAAAATGATAGAGATGAAATAACAAACATAATTTAATAGTTGTGGAGGTCACCATACCAAGAGGAACTGTATGAAAGGGTCGTGTCATTAGGAAGGTTAAGAACCACTGCTCAATGGGATTGATAGGAGTCTGAAGCGAGAATGGACTCTGGAGCAGTGGGATGGGGTGTCATTATGATGTCCTTGTCATTTACTAGACGAAAACACCTGGACTGGAAGACCAACAGAAGTGGATTGAAATGTTACATTAACTTGGTTGGTTTGATGCTTGGATCAGGTTGATAAGAGCACTTGGATTTGATGGCCAACCAGGTATAGTGCCAGTC
The DNA here is from genome assembly GCA_004026705.1 of Nesogale talazaci. Lineage (NCBI taxonomy): Eukaryota > Metazoa > Chordata > Mammalia > Afrosoricida > Tenrecidae > Nesogale > Nesogale talazaci. Next base: position 44,594 of record PVJH01003426.1, read on the forward strand.
CTCAAAACCGGGCCCCCTGACTTACAAACACCTGCTGTTTCGATTGCCCTATTTTACATTTTTATATGAATATAAAGCTCTTTGATAAGAAGACATTCTACCCCACTGGAAGAGTCCCCACATGAAATAGGTGAGGCCGACATTCCATTTGGCAATCTGACAAGTAGGAGAGCGAGTCCAGCCATTAATCAGGGTGCAGATGGCTGGTGTTGGGAACACAGTCAATTAGTAGCAGGAGCAAAAAGCAAGCCTCTGGCCATTCATCGAATCCCCCTTCCCATACACCAATCAATACCGCTGAAAGAAGAAACAAAGTCTCCCTTCTTGAACGAAAATGAACTTTGTATTTCAATTAGTTATTCGGGCTCAAATATTTTTCAAAAAGTAGCTTTTTTCACTCTACAAAAGGTGCTTCCAGCCAATCACTTCAAGAGCTGTTAACCTTTCAGAACTTTTTAAAAAAACAATTTACAATCAAAGGTGAGGAAAGGTAAGCTGCCTAATAAAAATGTCTCACCCGAGATTCCACCTAATCTGTGGTTCTCACTTAGCAGCCTTTGGGGCTAAAGGGCAGAGGTGTGGGGGCGGGCAGATAGGGCAGAAAAAATAGACCTTTCTTGTGACTCCTGGATGGTCAAGGTCAGGTGAACCGGGTCCTGGAAGTCTGCGAGGCTGACTCCTGCCTGCCTCTCCCCTAGTCCTGCCAACACTTGCTCCACAGCACCTCGTTCCCCCACCCCACCCCCACACCAGGAAAGGCTTCCGGAGCAGCAACCTCCTGAGAGTCATTTCCAGACATAAGTGGGGCAATTGTTCACGGGATAGGGCCCAAGGCGAGAAGACACTGTGACGCTGCGGGAGCATTGGTAATTTTGTAACCAGCAATTGACAGGGCAGAGAAAAAAATCACCAGGAAACCTTTCATTAGGAGGTATCTCTAATTTGTGCAATTATGTAAATGCGTGATCCAGCTCTCCCTACATCCAGCATCGTCACCAGAGAAGAGATATTAAAATCCTAGGACAACGATAGCATGGACCATATATACATTTCCTTAGGAAGGGTTTATTCCAGTCTGGTATGTCAGAGTTTAGATCCTTCTTTCTGCTCCACTGTTTGTATCTTATTGGTGAAGTGGAACAGGACTCTAAATCTGCACCAGCGTCCAGTTATACAATATATTTTGTACAAACTGGTAGTTCCAAAATAGAGTTTCTGCTCCACAGCAAGCAAGATGACAGAAGGCAAGTGAGTCATTTGATACAAATGGATAAGGGGAGGGCGCAGGCCCGGAGGAAGGGTCAGAAAGGATTGGCGCTGTGTGAGCACACGGGAATTCCACCAGCTGTCTCTTTGTCAGTAGGGACAAATCCCATGTATTTGCTCTCTCAGTTCTCAAGCACAAGTGGTAAAACATCAGTGTGAAATTAATATGCTGAATGCTAACTGTATAGTAATAACAATCACTGATTTTTTTTAAATTCTGAGATTTAAAAACTCATTTTTCTTCCACCCCTCCAAAATACCAAAGTTTGGGTATATTGCCACCGAGGTAAGTAGCGTTGTCTCACCCCTAGGAAAAAAAATTCCACCCAGTTTTGATCTCCAGTTTCTAAATGTATCTTCTGACTTAATTCCCTGATATACGCATCAGATGGACGAAGTGTAGTTGGCGTCTAGAGAAAGAGGAAGAAACCAAACCAGTTGCCCTCCAGTAAACTCCAACGTATGTTGCTCCATATGAAACTTTCAATGGAAGATTTATACTCAGTGTGTTGCCAGGTCTTTCTTCCAGGTCTTTCCCTGAGTAGACTAGAACTTCCAACTTTACCAACCCTTTTTACTACCCAAGAGAGGTGTTCTTTGGCCTAGAAACCACAGTTGAAGAGAAGCAGCAGAGGCTGGGAGGTGCAGGACTGGCTGCACTGTAGGGGGAGGTAGCAGATAAGAGTACGGTAAAAGGCCTGGTGTGTACATTCAGTTTTGTCAAATGGATGAACATTACAGCGAGTTTTGTGACATGTGCTCTTGTCTTGAGCTCTTAGGCATGGAGTCAATATGGATCGGAACAAAGCCCACAGCCCCTAACAGTAGCTTTTTTCTCACTGCTTCCCTTTCAGTGCACACAAACTATTCCAATGAATGAATGGCACATGGTACTCTGTGCTGCATGTACATCACTAATGTCACCTGCCGGGTGATCTTCTATCACTACAAGACACACGTTTGCCATATAAAGTACTCTGCAGCACACTGGTTTGCACAAATGTGGGAAACCTTTTTTAAAACTTTTGACTAAAGTGAATAATTCTTTTGTGAAGCAAATAATGCACATTTGATTGGTGGGGTCAGGTTTAGAAATTTCAAGTTTGGGCTTATAAAATGTCTCACTACAGGGAAAGTACTTGTAAATCAAACTCTTGAAATTTCATTGTTCAGTCTCCAAATACTTTACTTACTATTTGTTACCTGAAGATAATTTTCCAATTACTGTACGGCTGAAAAAAAATCTTCAAATACTTTATACTACGTTGAGCGAATACAACACAAAAGTTGAAACTAAATATATATATTTTTATATATGCAGAAAGTCATTTTAAAGAGTTGTAAAATAGTCTCTGAGAGTTCACAGTAGACAGAAATCACTAGAGACTGAAATGATCAAATAGGGCAGACATTATGGACTGAGGGGTCCAATTCTCTTTCCAACCGCTCTGTACAATACCAGTACAGAATTAGTATCTGCACTTCCAAATCCCTTTATAGCTAGAGGCTCCAGATGTGGTCTGTTGCTGTGGTTCTCCCTCAGAGCCATCGAGTCAATACTGACTCATAGTGATCCCCCTGTGGGTTTTCAGGACGGTAGCTGTTGATGGGTGTAGTAAGTTCAGCCCTTCTCCCTGGGAGCTGCCGGTGGTTTTGAACTGCCAATCATGCAGCTCACAGCCCAATGCAAAACCACTACGCCACTAGGGCTCCTGTTGCTGTCAGCATAGCGCTAGGTGCTATCAACTCCATTCCAACCGATAAAAGGGAAAGTTGCCCACGGCTGCACCATCCTCACAATCGTTGATGTTTCCGTCAGGTAGCAGACACCCAGTGCATCCACTTTATTGAAGGTCTTTCTCTCTTTGCTGACCCCTTCCTCCACAGGATGTTCCTCTCCAGCCTAATAGGATGCTCAGACTTATGAGACAAAGTCTTTGCATCCTTACTTCTGAAAGAAGTCTCTGGTTGCACTTCTTCAAAGACAGATTTGTTTGCTCTTCAGGAGTCCGCTCTACTCAATATTCTTAGCCAACATGATCATTCAAAGGCATTAAAGCTTCTTCAGTTTCCTTACTTATGGTCCATATTTTACCTACCTATTAGGCAATTGAAAATACCATGGCTTGGGTCAAGGGTCTCCTAGGCTTCCAGATGATATCTATTCTTTTTAACACTGTAGAAAGTTCTTTTGCAGATTTACACAGTTGCGTTAGGTAGCAGACACCGAGGAGGACTAGAGAAACAAATCCAGGGAAACTCATGTGTATGAGAAAGTTTTATATCCAAGAGCAGTTGGATATTGAGAAAACTCCACCTAAAATCCACCTCTTCACGCTTAATCCTTTCAAATTGACAACAGACTTTGTGACTACCACAAAAATGCAACAGATGTAAGTGTGCCGGCCAGCTGCAGTCACATGAGGAGTCTGCTCCATAAAGAAGCAGCCATATACACAATTAGGTTGTTCTTGTATGCATAGTTGTATAGGTGTGGTCTTTCGGATATAGCACTGGTTGAAGTTCTAGTATCCATGAGCCGACTTTATTAGTGTTTTATAATTTAGGTTTTAATAGCCATGGCCATGACTACACAGAAACTCACAGACAATATTTATGATTAAAGGGTTTTTAAAGGATGTTAACAAGTTGAAATGCAGGTGAGAAATGCCCAGGGTAATTGCTTATGAGGACATTACATAGTTTCAGGTCTGCTAATATATTCCCCAAGGGGCACACCACTCTGTCCTAAATCTCAACTCAAAAGCATTCAGGTCTAGCTCCATGGGTCAGCAAACCTAGCTCCCTGAATTATGAGCCCATAGGTACCCCACTCCAGTAAGACTCAGGCAGAAGGCATAAAGCTCTGCTTCCAAAGGTCATCAAGTCCAGCTTCCCCAAGTAAGTGCCCAGAGGTACTCCACTCCCTAGCACAAAACCACTCATCTTTACTCGCTCCATGACTTGGGATACCCATCACTCTCTTCCATGCTCTGCCGTCTGGTTCTGTGAGGATGATGCCGGAGTGGATGGTGTTCCTTTCTGTTGTCACTATGAGTTGGAACCACCTGGATGCCACCAAACAACAGTGAACTTCCCAGGATACGAGGGTTCAGCAGTAGACCTCAACAACCAAGAACCTTGACCTCATGGAGTTTACAATCTAGTTGGAAATTTTCTAGTCGAAATTTGATGAGATAATTAAGAACATCTTATAGTATGGAGGGAAATAATACTAAGGATGAAAATAAGGCAAGCCGTGATGTAAGTTGTGTGGAAGTGGAGATCGATTACAATGATTTTTTTAAAAAAACAGGCATGAACAACATCATCCATTTGAGCAGAGACCCTAAGCAGGTGAAGGCATGAGCTTTTGGATGTGACAAAGCGTGTTCTAGGCAGCACAAAGGCCCTGAGGAAAGAGGAGACCTGCTTTGTTTGAAAAAAGCAAGGAGTTGAGTGAACTGTGGGTGATGAGGTTAGGTAGATAGTAAGAGCCTTGCTATATTTAGTTCCTTCAAAGGATTTTACACTATTGGAAATTATTTCATCAATTCATTATTTGCCCCCCTGCCTCCTACAATACCTTCCGTTATGTCCGCCCCTTTTTAGTGTCTAGCTAAAACAGTAGGTACTCTTGCTCATAATAGGTATGCAAAATATATTTGGTGAATCCATGAAGAATTTTCCTATTTAATTCCCAAACATTCTTAAACTAATGTTTAGTGGCATCTTTAATTAACATGTTTGAGCAGCTGGCTAAGTTTAATTCTCACTCCCTGTAAGTAGGGCTTATTTGCACTGAAAGCTTTTCTCTGTAACTTTAATTCAGTGCAGGGAGATCTAAGGAGATATGTAACCTCCTTAATTTCTTCTTATCGGAGGTCTCAATTTATATTCTTCTAGAGGCTGGCAGAATCGTGTACCTAGGAGTATTTATTTTCTATCATTCTATCAAGGTTCAGCGATACAACTAATTTTGCCTGCACTCCTGCCTGCCCCCATTTAGCTGCTCTGAACCAGCTGCGTTATTCAGTGACAACCCCAAAGCTTTCACAGCCATGGGTGGGGTCCTTAGGATTCTAGCCCCAGGCATCTCTGTCAGAAACATTGATGAAATCACCTGACTCGGTCTTCCCGGCAGCCCCAGACAAGCAAGACCTACATAAACTTTGTCAGGTCGTTCTGTTTTCCTGGTCTTAAATCACTGGATTTAAGAAAATCATTGGATTTTCTTTTGCTCTCTTCCGAAGATACTTGACAATTAACACAATGAAACAAATAGTTACTGCTTGTGTAAAGTGTCTTTATAAAATACATATAAAATCTAAAACACTTTGGAGAGTCTATATATGCATTTGCATATAAACACATACATATATCACATTTTGTGTTAATTTGGGTTCATTATTATAAAATAAGAATCTGGTAAGGAAATCTGTGGTGTTGTGTTTGAGCACAATTGTCCTCTTGGGAAAACTGTGGGAAGTCCTATCCTGTCCTATCAGGTCACTAAGAGTTGGAAAAGATTCCACAGCACTGGGTTTTCTTATTGATTTTGTTTGGTTGTTTGGTTGGTTGGTTGGTTTTAAAGGTCCCAGAACAAAGCATAATGAAAGACAGAGAGAACACATTCTGTTCAATTTTGTTCTAGGTTCTGAAGCTAAAAGTAATGAAGTAAAGGGCAATCCTGCCCTTGGACGTCACCATCTGGTAGGAGAAAAGAGCAGTAAGCCAAGTATTCCGTACACTATGATGGAAAAATGATCGATCCAAAGGAGAAAACTAGCGCAGATGAGGAGGACAAGAGAATACAGAAGAGGTGGGTGGCAATTATCCAAGGATAGAATTAGAGCTTAGATCTGCCACCACTAAGAAAAAGGAAGTATTATCCTTGTTCTTCAGCCAAATAATACCAAAAACTTCAGCACTGTAGAGCCCACTTTTCTTTACATTCAATACTTTAAAGAAGCCTCGTAGAGCAAAGTTGTCCATTGCAGCAAGACATGTGGTGCTGGAACTATTGTCTCCATGAGCAAGGGTTATAGATCCCAGTGAAATGATATTCTTGAAACCACAATAGCTTCTCCTTTTATTGTAAATGTTGTCAATTGGTCCCATTGATGGGATCTTGATGTTCTTTACATTTAGTGGTAATATATTGTGTGCTGGTCTGGGGGTGGGGGTGGGGAAGGGGAGAAGATCCCTTTATTAAATCTCAAATGGGTCAAAGAGACAACAAAGACAATAACTCATTATTTAGATGACAAAGACCACTAGCATGAAGCCATAATGGTGCTCAAAGGATTCAGACACATGGCTGATGATAAAGAACAAGGAAAACAAAGAAAATTGTCACAAAACATGATTGGTAGTGAATCATAGCACACATGCTACTGAAGCAGTAAAGGGACTATTCATGGAGTTCACATAATATTGCAGATTTGATTTTTTACAGGATTGGTTCTAGGGTCCCTGATCACCTTTATCAGGATATGACTCATAGCCACATGACTCTGGTACTTCAATTTCCATTAAGGGAACTCCCAGACAAATTGCTGCGGGCAAGCCTCCCTGGACTGGCTGGGAGAGATGTTAGTAATCTACTTTCAATCCACCAACTGTGGATAAAGCATTTTATGTTGCTGGGATAAGGGTCAGAAAGAACTCCTTGCAGGGAGACTTTAACTCAAGACACAAAATGGATTTAGAACTCCCACTGTCAGCTGCAGTCTTGTGCAAACCAAGTGCACAGGGTACAAGTTCTAAGACAGTCTCATGGTTATGGACACTGGGAGCATCAGGATTATCTGTGAGTTATGAGAGCCATGCGCTTTCCCTAGAATCTAGGGCAGGGGTCTTCAAACTATGGTCCGTGGGCCAGCGGGCCACATGTGGCCCACTGAGGATATTTATCCAGCCTGCCACGTGTTTTTGCTGCTGCTCCTGTCCTGCTTAGCAGCTGACTCATCCTGGGGCCGCAGTAAATTTTTCATCGTTGTTTTTTAAAAAAAAGTATCTTCTGGCCCTCGAGCGGTCTAAGGGAGAGTGAACTGGCCCCCTTGTTTAAAAAGTTTGAGGTGGACCGCAGAGCAGAGCCAGACTCAAGTGGCCAGGCTCCCCACCTAGAAGGGGCCGCAGGAGGGCCGCAGGGCAGAGTCATTGCCACACACGGTCAGCTCTCCCAATCTGGATTGCCTCTACAGAAGTGTGTTAGTGAGAGCTGATATCAGGCCTGGTCTCCCACGTGGCTTGTGGGGATATGGGAGAAAGAAGAAAAAGAAAAGAGAAAGAAAAAAATAAAGGAAAGGAAAAGAAGAAGGGGGGAAAATAAAATGAAAACAAAAAAATGGCACATGAGCTACACTTTCCACCAAAGTCCGGTCAAATCTCCCACACTGCTGGTTTCCCGCCACTCAAGAGTTGTACACGGCTAAGCCCAGCTATCAAAAGATACAGCATGTGGGGTCTTAAAGACTTGAGCATAAACAAGCAGTCATCTAGTTCAGGAGCAACAGAACCCACCATAAAAAAAGCTCACTTGCCTGTGCGATCATGAGGTGCTGAAACAATCAGGTATCGGGCAAGAACAAAAATCAAAATGAATGGACCAATTGACTCCCGATATCACTGAAGACAAATGGATACAGAGGCAAACAGAGTAGAAGAAACGATGGTGCCCGGCTACCAAATGATTGAATGCCTGGAGTCTCAAAGACTTGAAGATAATCGAGTCGCCATTCAGTGCAGAAACAGCAAAGCCCACATGGAAGAAGCACACCAGCGTGCGTGATCAAGAGGGACCGAAGGGAGCAGATATCAATATGAAAGAACAAGAATCGCATCATTACGAATGAGGGGGAGAGCAGGGTGGGGACCTAAGGCCCACTGGTGGATAATTGGTCACCCCTTTACAGGGGAATCATGAGGAGGAGACAGACCAGTCAAGGTGCAGGCAGGCAGTGATGATGCATACAAGTTTCCTCTAGTTCCTGAAGCCTTCCTCCCCCCAACTCTACCTTACAAATCCAGATGGACTGGAGAAGGTACACTGGTAAAAAGAGGAGCTGGAGATATGGGGAAACCAAGATGGATGAGCCCCTTTGGGCCCGTGGTTAGATTGGAGATGCTGGAAGGGTAGAAAGAAGTGGGGGTAGAGAGATGGAACCAACTGCAAGGATATACACATAAGCTCTTACTTGAAGGACGGGCATCAGGGGACTGGGTTGGGAGAGAGGTCGGGCAGTGTAAGATATGACAGAACAATAACAATGTATAAAGTATTGAGGGAAGGTGGGGAGGAGAGAGCAGGGGAAGAGGGGAAGGGATGGAAAAGCTGATACTAGGGGCTCAAGGGAAAAGGTGGACGATTGGAGAACAATAATAGCAGTGGACATGTGAGGGTGCTTGGCACAGTATTTTATTTATGTATTGTGAAAAACGATGTATGAGCCCCCAATGAAATGATTTTTTAAAAAATTTATGAAATAAAAATTTCACATTTGAATTAAAAAAAAAAATTTGAGGCTCTGCGGAGCCCTGGTGGCATATTGATTATGCATTGGACGACTAAGCAGAAAAAGTTGGAGGATTCCTGCTCTAGGGGAACAACCTCTCTTGTCTCTCTCTCAGCTCCTGGTAGCCTTAGCCATCCCTTGGCTTACAAGTACAGCCCACTTCATCTGATTCTGGCTTCATGTGGCCTTGCCCTCTCGACATCTGTCTCAGCTAGTCTGTTCTAAAGCCACCATTTGGATCAGATTAGGACCTATTCTACTCCAGTCTGATCTCTGGTTAAACTAACTGATAACACCTCCCACAATCTTATTGACAAACAGGTTACCATTCACAGGTGGATTAGGGTTTCGATCTAGCTTTAAAAAAAAAAAAGCAGGCTATGCCCCAGTGGCATAGTGGTTGTGCGTGGGACTGAGGCCCACTGGGCTGGCGGTTCAAATCCAGCAGCAGCTCTCCAGGAGCAAAGGCTGGGCCTCCTACTCCCACTAGAGGGCAGTGATGCCAAAAATAAATAAATAAACCAATAAAGCAATTTAAAAATCCCTCACTGCCAGGAAGTCGATATGGAGTCACAGTGACCCCATGGGATAGGGTAGAACACCCCTGTGAGTTTCTGAGACTGTAACTGCTTGGGGAAGTAGGACGCCTGGTCTTTCTCCAGCAGAGCAGTTGGTGGTTTTGAACAGCGGACCTTGAGGATCACAGCCCAGTGTGCAACCGCTACACCACCAGGTCTCCTTGGTCTATCTTTTTAAGGGACATCATTCAATTCCAAACCGCTCCTGAGGACCTCGCTCTGAGGTGGGGTGTTGTCTGGGTAGACTAAAGAAAGAAATTCATAAACACATATGGATATAAGGGAAAGGCTTATATACAAGAGGAATAGAACATTGAAAAAGCCTCCCAACCCAGTCTAGTCCAGGGTCATTTGTCCGATATTAGCCCATATGTCTGATACCAGTCTATAAATAAAGCCTTCTTCTAACTCACGAGGCACTTGCAATGGCATCAGGATAGTCACAAACCAGTGGGTCTGAGTGTTGCAGTAGTGGCACCCCGGTGTTGGCAGGGGTCTCCCTACGGCTCCTCATCTCCAGGGCTCAGGGTCCATAAGCAGTATCCACTGGTGGTGCAGTATCCACTGGTGGTACAAACATCTCAGTACAGGTAGGGGTCTCCACATGGCTTCTCCAGCCCCAGAGGTCTGGATCCATCAGGTTAAGCCTGTGTGGCTTCTCCTTCAATTGCTCTAGTTCCTAGAACTCAGGGTCATATCATCATGCTGCCATATGCCTTTCAGTAGAGCATCTCTAAGGAACTGAGTCTCTGGTCTTTCATCTCCATGGGGGAAATAGCGCGAGATTTCCCAGAATTCTCCCATGCCCACACAGAGGTCTCATTGGCTAGCTCCACTCCTACACTCTTAGTCAAATTGGCACCAGAGTATGTGACTGCCACAGGTGACCACTCTGACGTCTCCATCCCCATGTTCTCCATGCTCAGCCACTAGCTATCCACTCAAAGCACTCAATACTCTGGCTGTGTACAAAGAAATTCTCCACTATGAATGTGCTGGGTGATGAGACACTCTTGTATCAAAGTAAGTGAATAGTTGTTAGGTGCTGTGAAGTTGGTAGTCCATGTGACAGAGAAGAACTTCCCCAAGGGTGTCTCTAGGCTGTCATCTGTTCAGGGGCAAATCCCTCATCACTTTCCCTAGGAACTGTTGAGTGGATTCCATCTGCTAACCTCCTGGTTGGCAGCCCCATGCTTTAACTTTGCACTACCAGGACTACAGCACGTGAGGGGCCAGACAGTATATACAAACCAAACTGTGGAGGCTGTGCTGCACCTATCTGCAACTGACCAGCCCCATGCTGCTCAGAATCCCCAGAGCATAGCACTGCTGGGTAGTCACTCCAGCCTCAGCTTCTCTATTTGTATAAGAACCATGCCTACTGTCACCAAGTCCACCACAGCACATGTCAGCCCTACATAGGGCTTCTGAGCCTGTCAGTCTTTAATTGGCACAGACAGATTCATTTTTCTGAGAACGAATGATAACTGTTAGCCACTGTAGAGTCAATTTCAACACGAACTGCTCCATCAGCAGTTCTCAGTTTTCTTGGCTCTAACTTTTAGATGTAGATCAACAGTCCTCTTTTTCCTAGATATCACAGGGGAGGGGGTGGAGTTGAACTGTCAACCTTTTGGCTAATAGTCAAGTGTTTGCACTGCCAAGGGGCTCCTGAAAAAGACTTACCTAGTAATACCTGCTTAATGAATACTGCCTCTTTGATCGTTGGTTCCAACTCACCAGCTGAAATGAAACCTGTTTGCTTTGGGTGACCTTGTTGGCATTTGAAATTCCGGTGGCAAAGCATCAGAGTAACACACGAGCCATCATAGTTTGACAATCCCACAGACAAGTGGTAGTCACCATCATTAATATTTAGAAGGAGTGATATATTTATTTGAATTGTGGTGCTGGCAAAGAGGATCAAAAGTACCCTGAGTGTCTGGGGTGAAGTGTGGCCAGAGGTGAGGATGACAACACTTTGTCTGGCAAACTTTGGACAGGTTGTCAGGAGAGAGTGGTCCCTGGAGAAGGGCAGCATGCTTAAGGGTAAAATGGTGGGGCAGCACCAGAGAGGAAGGCCCTGGACAAAATGGATTGACACCGTGGCTACAACAAATGGGTCAAGCCTAGGAACACATGGGATGGCCTGTAGCATCAATAGTGTCCTTCAGGAGCCTTTGTGACTCAGTAGTTAAGCACTCAGCTGTCCACCTAAAGACCATTGGTTCCAATTTGCCCGCTGCTCAGCAGGAGACTGATGTGGGAGTCTACTGGCATGAAGAGTGCACCCTTCCAAACCTGTGGGAGCAGGGACTCCTGGTCTGTAGGATCCCTATGAGTCAGAAGCCACCCATTGGCCAAGGGTTGGTGGTTCAACAGACCAACCAGCCAGACCACAGAGAAAGATGTGCAATCTTCATCCATAAAGATGATCGTCCCAGAAACCCGCATGTCCCTCAAGATAACTATGAGTCAGAAACGACCGGATGACACACAACAAGACCAATCACATCATTGGAAGAACTGAATGGACGGTGTGTGACAATCATAGAGTACAGGCTGGAGAACTGCTTCCTTCGCTGTTACTAATTCAGATGTGAGACTCTTCCTCTTGGCGACCCCGCGCCTTGAACTTGGGTCCCTGAGTCTCTCCACTCACCCTTGTGTTAAAGTTTAACAAGGCAAACCTGCTCTTACCCATTTATCCTTGACTATGATATTCTGGAAGTATAATTCAGTGGTGCCTCTCAGTAAGAATGGCAGTGTAAAATGTCAGTCTGAATTTGTAAATATTTCCCTCATCGGTGGATATTATTGTTGCTAGATGTGGAGCCCCTGCCCCAAATCATGGTCATCTCATGCACAGTGGAAGGAAATATGGCCAGAGTTAACAGCTGCCCATGAGAGCTTGGCCCTCCGACCCTCCTGATTTGTAGGGTTTTTGTGGCTGATTGTTTATAGCAGATCACAAAGCCTTGCTTCTGAGTCCATCTCTTTCTCTTTCTCTTTCTCTCTCTCTGGAAACTCCAGAAACCAGGAGTTTCACACAGGCCTCCAGGGACACATGGGTGGGAGCTATGTTAGGGTACATTTGCCAGGGATCAAACTCAAGTTCTCTCACCTGGCCGGGTGTGGGAGGGGAAGAGGGAGGATGGGAGGTGAGGGAGGGGGATTTCTACCCCTCTGGGGAAGAACTGTGAGCAGTTCCGGGAGTTTCAGAGTGAACATCTAGAACTCGTCCTTCCTGCTTTCCCCAGAAGAAATTAAGAGCTGGCTTCCTTGCAACTGCCAGAAGCTGCCTTCCTGGTCAAAGACATTCTCCAGAATCTCACATTCAGCCCCCACTTCTCTGCTCTTGTCATAATTCAAATGCATTACCACTGGGAGCCAGCTTGAATACTGGTTTCCATTAGCAACACTCCCAGGAGAGTCTTTGGCCCCCTGAGGAGATATGTTCCCTTGTGAGAAAGGCGACACAGAGAGCTTAAGCTCTTTTCCCAGGAAGGAAGAAGCCACCTCCGAGAGTGTCTATTTGTGCGGCTGCTATACATGTTATCCCCCTCTTCCCGGTGCAGTCTGCTCCCTCTACACAAATGAACACGCTCCGTTAGCTTATCAATTCCCTTTTCTGGTGTGAATATGGTACTTTGAACCTGAGACCTTGGAACTGATAACTCCCGCTGGAAAAACTGCCAAAATGAGTTTTGTAATCTGCTCAGAGTCAGAACCAGAGACAGGATGGAGCTGCAGGGATGCCAGCCAAGCGCTGTCACCCCTACTAGGCCCGGCAGGAGTCACCACATCACTCCCTAGCCCATATTCGTACCACCACAGGGAGATCATGAAACATGTTTCGGAGGCGCTGCCCAGCATGGCCAGAAGGCGAACTCCTTGTAGGAGGAAACCTACCTTTTGACGCCGTCAAGCGATTCCATCTCCGAGGACGGGAATCCGAGTGGGTGCCAGCGGAGCCGTGCTTTCCCGGGGTGGCTTGGGGAAGTCGATTTCCAGGCCTTTCTTGCAAGGCACTCCAACCCCGACTTTCTGATGAGCAGCTGAGTCCATGAACTTTTGCACGACTCCGTTTGACTCACGTTTTCTGTCGATTGTGAGACCCATTAGCCCCTGTTCCCCTTGACGACAGCATGAATTTTTCATTGACGGATTAATTGACATCCAAAGACAAAAGTCCTTCACAGTCTATCACACATTTCTTCCTGGAGGGGGCCCTCCTTCGTGAGTGGTTTCTCTTTGGAAAGTGGGGCAGGCAGGGGAGCGGGGGGAGTTCACGGAATCTTCAGCTCTTTCGCTTTGATGCCCTTCGCGCGTGTCATTAAGAAATGAGACAACGTTGCCTCGTGACTGGCAGGGGAAGGGCGAAGGGGGCTTCACACGTTGACAACAATACCCCAATACAATAGACGTCTGAGCGGAAGGCACGGTTGTCTCCTCCAAAAAGACACGAAACCTTATGAAACGTTTCCCCTTGTGGTGGAGGCTTTTCCTTATAAACTCGCTGATGAGAAACATGGGATTTCAAATGACTTCAAGCTGGCGAGGTCAGTTTTCAGGGAAGCCAATTAGTGCACATTCTGGAGTGGGGGCGGGGGGGGGGGCGGTGCCGGGACGCGTGCGTGAACAATTCAACCGTCTGTGAAGATTGCAATTGTGAGACGGCCGCCGAAAAGGGGGAGTCACCAACCAATGAGTTATTAGCCACGTGGGCAGGAAAGGAAAACCCCTGGTGATTCATAATAATTATGATTGTGTGTGTGTGAGTGTGTGTAAGAAAAATCACCTGAGCAACAAAATTCCTGGGCTGCCTTTCCCAGCTTGGAGATGGACTACAGTCAAAGCCAAGCAGCCGCCCCTTGTTATTCTCAGCTGCCGCTAATCTCACACCTGTTCATACTCATTAACCCATAACGTCTGATAGTATTTCCATAATTTCCCATGGAAAGGGGCATTTTCTCCACACCTCAGTAATTAACTGCGCCATGCATGCAGCTGAAGAGGAAAACCGGGCAGGAGCCCAGGAATGATAAACAGAGCCCAGCGATCCAGGCCGCCCAGGGGGCGGAAGAAGTGTCCTTGGGAAAGCCCAAGGGCACGACGGCCCTTTCTGCTTGCGTCCTGGGGAGGCTGCTCCTCCGCAGCGCTGCGCACGGAGCCAAGGGCTGACTGCTTGTCTGTCTTCCCCAAGCAAAATGCATTCTGACTACACGCTGGATGCTATTTACACATAAACGATGGTGTTTCCAAGATTTCATTTGCTCTTCGGAAGCCTAGCTGGCTTGGACAGTCATCATGCTGATCAGAGAGGGTCCAAATGAACGTTGCAAAAATGACCAGAATTTTGCAAGAAATCTCAGAGCTGTTCATAGCCACTGAGAGATACTATTGCAGGGGGAGGGATGCAGGGACAAAGACAATGATTTATTTGTTCCCATGGTGGACTTCTTGCCAGGACTCTGGGTGGGTCCCAAGCCTTTTTTAAGGGCCTGCTTTCCTGTGGAGCCCTGGTGGTATCTGGTCTCCCATTAGGCTGTGAACCACATGGTTGGCAGTTCGAAACCACCAGGAGCTTTGTGGGAAAAAGACTGGCTTTGTACTCCCATAAACAGTTCCAGTCCTGGAAGTCCACAGCGAGGTCGCTGTGAGTCAGGGTTAACGCCATGGCAATGAGTTAGAACAGAACAGAAACTCTGGCACCAGGGGGGGGAGTGGGGGGTGGGGGACAATGTAGCTGCCCACCACTGTCAAGAGAGTGCCTTGGGAAACCTATAAGGCAGGTCTACTCTGTCCTAGAGGTTCCTGTAAGTTGGAGTTGACTAGTTGTCAATTCCTGTGTGACTGCTTTATTTTGCTATCGGGGAGTCCCTGGGCAATGCAAATGGGTAGCACGCTTGCCTGCTATCAGAAGCATTGGAGACCCAAGTCTGCAGCAGAGAAACCAAGGGCTGTCTAGTGATTATGTGCATATACTTCTGAAATGTGGCGATAGAAGCCTCCACGGAGCCACAAGTCCACGCTGATCTCACATACAGATTTCTTTGGGCCCCCAATTAGCTTATAGAGAAGGCTGATGTGTCATCTGTACGTATATGTCTCTCCAACAGCCTTTTTGGTCCACCTCAGCTCACATACACCCACCAAGTCAATCCCAACCCTGAAAGACCCTCTCCTTAAGGTTTCTGAGGCTTTAAATCTGTTTGGGGAGGAAACAAATCGCCATGGGAACAGACAGCCTCATCTTTCTCCTGCAGAGTCACGGATGGGTTTGAACCTCTGATCTTGAGCTCGGCAGTTCAATGCTTGTTGACCTGACAGCACCCCCATGGCTCCTCAATCAACATCATTAAGTGACTGATACGAATCCAAACTCGCTGGAGCATTAGCACCAATGGTCTCTGCCCTTCCTCCCTTTTTTTTCTGTCCCTGCTTGTCACCAGTGCCCTGGGTACACTTTGCCCAGGCTGAAACATAATTCAGAGAAAGCATTTTCTCTACTTTGGCTCAGAGCCCAAACTTGTCTCCTCCCGGGGGGGGGGGGGGGGGGGGGCCTGCTGAGCAGTTAAATCCTCTGGGAGGGAGACAGCTGGGGAGAGATATGTGGTTCTCAGCCAACAGAGGCTGGTGAAGAGAACCGAGGGAACGCTTCAAGCCCCTCCCCATCCAGCACAATGCGGACCTTACTCACTTGCCTTAGAAGGGTCGGCTCATCTATCTGTCTCCCAGACTTGCAAAGTATCTCTCCGCCAAGAAAAGACTCGTTTGTGCCTGGCACATAGTAGGCATTTCATGGACATCTCTAGCTAAATAAAGGCGTGCCTCTCTGGGGACTCTCTTCCGTGCTGTCTTCTGTCCCTCACCTGCACTGAAGGTTGTTGGTGCTTCTGAGGGTGCTGGTAGCATCGAGGTTAGGAGGTGGGCTCATCAGCAAGGTCAGAAGCTGAAAGCCACCAGCCACTTTTGGGGAGAAAGACTGGGCTCTCTACTCCTGTAGGAGTTACAGTCTTAAAAATAAAATAAAATAAATTAAAAAAATAGAAAAATAGTTAGTCTTGAAGCCTGACAACTGATACCTTTGACACCTCGTCGTCCCACCAGCTGGTGTGGTGCTTCGTCCATGTGGACTTTGTTGCTTCTGAGCTAGATGGCTGCTTGTTTCCTTTTAAGCCTTTAAGACCCCAGATGCACCACCAGCTTTCTTCACATGTGGAAAGGAGGGAGCACACTCACATCCACTCACAATACTCTTTATGCAGCACCACCACCCCACCCCCCCATCCCAGCCCCTCAAAGACAACCCCCAGTTGCGCAGACAGCAAATGTATGACATCGTCCCACTATATTTGCTGCATCTACCGCCTACTAACTGCCAAGGATAAGACCTCATAAACGACCTCAAGTGGTCCAATTGCCTTAAAATGATTTTCTGACCAAAACTGTTATCCAGAATTTTTTTGGGAAAGGAAGTTCCTAATCCTCTACCAAGGTCTATGGAATAGGCTAGGGACTACCAAACTCAAGGTAATAGGTTCAAACCCACCAGCTGTTCCATAAAAGAAAGATGAGGCTGCCTGCTCCTGTAAAGGTTTGCAGCAGATTTACAACCTCGAGAAACTTATAGAGCAGGGGGGCTCCCACTTTTTCAGCATGTGAACCACATATAAAATGATCAAGTCATAATTATCTCCCAACTATAAAACACAAAACACTCTATTTATTACATTTATTCATAAATGCATTGAGAATTCTTTCTATGTACTATGTATGTTTATGGACCTTTCATAACCACATAGGTCCATATGACACAACACAATTAACTATGTACATGTTTTGTCATGACCTGAGTTGACTCTGAGGACTTGCACTGAATGGAAGGAGCCAGGGATGCATAGTCCAGACTGTAGGTGCTGACAGGCAGTCTCAAGCACACTTCCAAATGATCATCAGTCATGTGGATGGGTACTTGGACTTAATGATCTTTATATGGGAAAAAACTGACTCACATAAATAAGTAGAGCCAAATAATGCAGTCAAGGAGGTAGCACATTTTCTCATGTTTGGGTATTTTCCCTCTGCAAGGAAGTTCCAGAACTGTTCATGTGCTCTGGACTTCAGCTGAATGTCAATTTGTCAAAATCTCCCATTCCATATGAAAGTGACAAGTTTTCATCTTTATACTTAGTCCAGCTCCCCCACTCATTTTAATACCCTTTCTTACCTTTAAGAGAAAGAAAAAAAGCAAAGTCTAAAAATTGGTGATAATTTAGTTTGTCAGTCTTGCTGCACTTGCTGCACTGTTGTTTGCACATGCATTTGACACCAAGATTGCATCTAATTGGCTGCACTGGATATCAGATAAGTGATGGGATTGGTGACAGGCTTACTTATGTCTATTTTTTAGATGCCATGGGATCTACCCACACTACATTTGTGACCGACTAGTAGATTGAGATCAACACATTCAGCACCCCTGCTCTAAAGTGCCGCTAAGTGTCTGATTGGACTTGATGGTGGTGCGTTTTAACTAATTCACAGGAGGGACACACATGCTTAGGGTACTTGATACTTTTTCCTCGCCCCAAGTCCCTCCGCTCCTTGTTGACTTGTCCTGTGACTTTAAACAGTGCATTGAGCTGAATTTCCTCCTTTCTTACAAAAGATAACAGCATGGGTTCTCCTTCATCCAGTTGGCTCTCTGAGATGCATAAGAAAGATTACTGCCTACATAGATGACAGATGATTAGATAGATAGATAGATTAGATAGATAGATAGGTGATAGATAGATAGATAGATAGATAGATAGATAGATAGATAGATAGATAGATAATAGATAGAGTGTGCCATTGTCGTTGTGGTGGTTAGATGTTTTGGAGGCCTGTGCACAACAGAAGGAACCAATTATTCCTCTTCCTGAGCCCATCAACATAGCTGCTGCATCAATACACCTCAGTGGGGGTCTTCCTCTCTTTTGCTGCCTCTCTACCTGACCAAACAGAATCCCCTTCTCCACAGACTGGTCTATTCTGACAACATGTGGTGACGCTGTGTGAGTGCACACTGTCCTTTCTGGAGAAAGTGTTGTCATTTGTAGTTTGCTCACAACTGGTCAAGATTGGGGCTTTGTAGTAAATTTCAGGAACACAATAGTGCCAACTCTTTGTACTTTATATTTGTACTGTGTGTGCGTTTGTGTGTGCATACATGCATGCGTGCACATGTGTGCAAAAACTGAATAGGTAGGGAAGACCAAAGGGGAATTGGTATCTTTGACTATTTGATACAGTGCAGACTGCCAGGAAAATAAACAAATCTGTCTTAGAAGAAGTATAGCCCGAAAGCTACTTAGAAGAGAGCTTAGCAAGACTTTGCCTCCTGTTCTTTGGACTTAGTCTCAGGAAAGAACATGCCCGGTCAAGTAGACGGTCAGCTGAGAGAGGCCCTTCAGAAATTGGACTAACCCCACGGTTGCCGCCACAAACTCCGATATAACAAGACTTGTGAGGATGGCAGAGAACCAAGCAGGGTTTGGATCCGGTACACATAGGGTCACCATGAGTAGGCACTGAACACCTCAAAACACACACACACACACTCATGCATGCATACGTGAACATGTGCACACATGAGCTATGCATTGATTCTCACTCACATGGTCCAGGTAAAAAGTTTCTGAGGCTGTAACTCTTTCATCTTTGTCCATAGAATGGCTAGGAAATTTGGACCATCAACCTTAAAGTTACCGGTCCAATGGCACCGTGTGTGTGTGTGTGTGTGTGTGATTTCAAACTTCACAGGGTTAACCCCTTCTCAGGATCTACAAGGTTCTCAGGGTTCTTAGCTTCTATGATTTCATCTTATGATGGGTTCCCCCAATGCTGCCTTTGACTGCTACCCAAATGCAGGAATCAGTGATGGCTTTGAAGGACCCTGGCTCAACTTTGCTCACACACATGAGCATCCTTAGAAGGACCCTGGAATACAACACTGTAGTACAAGTTGACACAGCAAGACAGCTTCCACAAGTGACTTCTGAAACAGGGCTTCTCTCACTCTAGAACATAGGGAGAACGTGTGAACAATCTCTTTTCTATTGGTCAGTCCTGGGTCAGTCCTGCCTTTCTCCAGAAACCCACTTCTCTAAAGACAACATTCAGGAGAGAGGGGTGGGGATGGGCTATGCGCCACAATAGAGTCAGCCTTCAGCTACAGAGGCAGCAGGCAGCCAGCTGCCCACCATCCCGGCCCCAGTCCGCCCCGGCACAGGCACGAGTCAGCTTCTTAACTCCACATCCCAGGTTCGTCTGGCGCTGTGATAATGAGAAGGGAGAAGAGGGAGGAGGGAGATAGATGTGAATGGGTTATCTAAAAGTAAAGAAGGCTGGGTTACTGGGAGAAGGCCCAGGTAATATGGCAGGGACCAGATCAAATCTAAGGCTACATATGGTAGCCATCAAGGGGGGAGAGGAGGCAGATGGCGATGTGTAGAAAGGGAAGGGGGCACAAAACCATCAAAGGGGAGGGTATTGTTTAAGAAGGCTGGGTTAGAGGAGGAACAAAGACAAAGGAACCTTGAAAACATCATTCCAAACAAAATAAATAAGATGGAAAAGGAGGCACATTGCAGGCTCTCGCAACCATGAAATAAGCATAAAGAGAGAAACCAGAGCTCTCTGTGGTGGGGACCATGGTGAAAGGGAGGGGCCGGTTTTGGCTCAGGAGACATGGAACGGATGTTAGTGGTGACAGAATGATTTGGCAAAGGACAGCGATGACCACTGCACAACCTGAAAACCTTAGTCAATGTCAGTGGATTACACAAGTTGGAATTTTTGAATTGGTGAAGGTTTGGTTGTGTTTATCTCCATCACTGACATATGTATATATGGGAAACAAAGGAATTCATGAAGAAAATACCAAAGGATACTTTGAAGATCTATTTTACACCGAGAGAGGAACATAAGGAGACACTCCCCACCTAGATGGATTAAAAATATCTAACACTTTTTACCAACTACTAAATGCCAGATACACCAGCATATTCTTCTTATTCCCACTGTTATCCCCAATTCCAAGTCAAGGCCACCTCACCTAGATTATGAAACCATTTTACAAGCGGTCTCCCTCCCTACCAACCTTATTCCTTCAAACTGTTTTTGACACCACACTCAGAAAACTCTTTGCACCCATAAGTCTCTTCATGTCCTTCCCCAGCGAAGGCTTGTGCATGGGATATGCCTCCCCGGATTCAAATGCAGAGTGAAAATCAATAAACTCAACAAACAGAAAGTAAAAGACACACCAAAGCTCAGAAACAAGATTAATACCCCCTTGCATTTAGAAACAGAAGACTAACCCTCACTCATGGACACTATTGGAGCCCCAAGTGTCTGGAAAGAGGCAGCCACAATCTGGAGTTTGGTTTCATTCGGGTAAAGAAGGTAAATGATTCCTCTAACAAGTGAGAATTAGAACTAGTGTCACCAACTTCCACAGCCAACACACTCTCATGAAAGAAACTAAAGACATGGGTTAACCGTTCCCTAAGGAGTCTTGTGGCATAGTGTTTACTCCTTGGGCTGTTAACCACAAAGTCAGCAGTTCAAAACCAGCAACTCCTCCTTGTTTAAAAAAAAGAAGAAGATAAAGTTTTCTGTTCCTGGATGGATTTGTAGCCTCAGAACCCAACATGACAGTTCTATTTTGTCCTGGGGTTGCTATGAATCAAAACTGACTCCATGGCCACGAGTGAGGTTTGTTTGGCATTATCTCCTATGGGTTTGAATTTTTAATAAACAACAAGGATAGGGAGGAAGAACAGGGAACACAGTTTTCCAACCAAGATATGAATAAGCCACAAAAACCAATATCACTCTGGGACGGGAGCCTCATACCGTCACCACTTTTAGGGCAGGACGTCCTGAGCAGCTGGGCAAAGGTAACCACAAACCACTGGACCAGGAAGAGTGGAACACAAAGGAAAACAGAAGGAATAAAACAAACACAAAAGCCTCCACTCAAAATAAGCCTGCAAAGCAAAATTTCCAAATAGAGAAAGAAACCTAAGCCCAAAAAAGACAGCCAACAAAATCAACATCAAAAATATGAATATATCCCAAAGGAAATTAAAGTTTGTGGAATTGTCTGGCAAAACTTGAAAACAGGTGCGTTGGGTTGCCCCAAAAGAGAAAGAAATAGCTTCCATTTTAAAAGAGTCAATAAATTTAAAAATAAAAACAGATATGCATGAAGAAGATGGGGAGTCTTAAAAAGCCAGTGGATGCTTTCTACCCACACCTGGCACAAAGAGACTAGTCCTACAATGTTAGTTGGTACTGCAACTTCACTCTCAACACAGCATAGATTCCATTAACTCAATTAAGAAATATGGAGAATGGACAGAGAGGAAATGATGCAGTCTGGAAAACTGTCCGTTGCTCACATCTGAGGAAAGATAGGAGGCCTAAAGGAAATTTTTAAAGCTACACCTGAGAAAGGATAGCTTCATCTGAAAAGTAACCACACTGAGAATGTCAATAGAACTTCCTATCAGCAACAATGGGCAAAGGAAGACAATGGAATTCTATCTTCTACTTAAAAAGGGGGAAAAAGCAGTAATTCTCAACCTCAAATTTTACCCATAGATAAATTAGGGCTTCAGTCATGGAAGAAAACAAAGAAGCAGCAACAGATAAAAATGATGGTCTATAGAATATTCAAATGGGGATGGAAATAGATCAGGAATTATAGTAAATCTGGTGATGCATGTATCTACTAAAGCATAGAAGTGACCTGATTTTCTGAAGAAAATATTCCTTGTTACATGCTATTTGCAAAACACAACGAAAAACAAACTGATTGGCTCTTCAAAAAAGTATAAATAGCATGTTATGCAAATATATTTCTAATTAAAAATTTATTGCAGCAATTTACTACTAGGCAAAAGTGATAATAATAATAAATGTCTAAGGAGGGACAGAAGAAGGATGGAAGGGAATACAATTACATATAATTTCAACCGCCTTGAAAGAATAGGCAATACACATTGTTTTCACATCAGCTATTTTAAAAATAATGACATTTTATGTCACAAAAGAAGTATTAGTGAACAACTTTTCTACACCCACCCCCCATAAAACAGCTCTCACCGCCACCAAGCCAGCACTAACTCATAGCACCTCCCTGTGAATTTCTGAAACTGTAGCCATTAATGGAAGTGGAGCTTGGTTTCCTACAGAGCTCCTGGTGGTTTTGAACTGTTGACCATGCAGATTGCAGCCAGACGCAGAACCACTACACCACGAAGGATCTTGTGCACCCAGAATACAACTAAATTACATATCAATATAGAAAGATAGCACACACACACAAAAAAGGATGAAGTGTAACAAAAACTCTAAAGTGCATACATAAACAATTCATTGGTCAATTTCAATTTGCAGTATAAACAATGTTTAAAACAGCAATAATTAATCAATTTACAGGTGAAAAAAATGTAATATGTATGTAAGTTAAAGGGTATTTAGGTATGAAATTACAGTGTCAAATGAATTTGTATTTTTAGAAGAAAGATTAAAAACAAATGAGGGAAGTATTCTATGGAAAATCTTAGAGGGGTAAAGTATACATAAAGATATAGAAGAAGATAAATAATAAAGATGGGAAAATAAAATGATTTTTAAAAGTAATAAAAAGCTGGTTCTGTCTAAAATATAATGAACTCTATAAAACATCATTTTATAGCGTTCATTATGTGCAAGCATAGATTTTAAAAAGAGGAAATATACATTAATAATAATAAGGTAAAAGGAAGTCATTTAATAGGTTGCAGAGATTTTTTTCACATATGAGATAATACAACAAGTTTTATGAAAATAAAAATTTTAACACAAAACGATATTTTGTCATTGCTTAAAAATAAATAGATTTTATTTTTTATTATTTAAAAAAAATTCTTTGCTCAGTCTTCATAGAGACTGTCAAAAAATTGCCCATACCAACTATATTTCAAGTCGTCATGGTGGGGCATTGAGAAAAGTTTTGTTTTTTTTTTTTTTTGGCTCTCGTATGTTTATTTCGACAAGTTTTCAATTAGCAATAATTTTGCCTCAGATAAACTTCACTGGCTACAATATTGAAAAGTCAAATTCACAGCCATGGTGCCAATTAAACCCACAGCCGCTCTCCAAAGACAAAGCAGAACTGATCCTGCGGTTTCTGACATGCTGAGGAACACAGGAACAGGCAGGAACTTTCTGTGTTCATCTTTCTTTCTCAGAAGAGCTAGTGATTTCAAACTTGAGGATAGGTGGCCCACGTGTAACCAACCCATTATGCCACCACATGACCACTCGTTGGTTCAGACACATAGAGACTTTCTGTTTGACACAAGGAAACATTGTACCATCCTCCAATTATTGCTGTGCTTGAACTTATTGTTGCAGTCCCTACGTCAATGATAGTGTTCTTCTGATCTTCTTTATCTCGCTTGAGGTCCTTCTCCAAGGACTCCTCCCTCCTGATAATACGCACAAGAATGCAAGGCAAATCTTACCATTCCAGCACCTTAGAAGCTTGTGGCTATATTTCTTCAAAGACAAATTTGCTCATTGTTCTGGAAGCCCATGCTCTACTTCACAGATGGCATAATTTCAAAGGCATCAATCTTTCTTCAGTCATCATTTTACTAACATTAACTCTAAAAGAAATAGGCAATTATAGATAAACATATTAATACATCTAAAAAATTAGTTGGGAGTCAAATGCCATCTCTAAAAGTCATTAGCCCCAACACATTTTAGAGAAGAGTATGATTAAACACAATTTCTCCTTCACTTTTAAGAAAGACAAGAAGAAAAAAAAGACAAGAAAGGAGTTGGGGGTAATTCCCATTGTTGGAGAATTAATTAAACCTTAATGCCTAAAAATGAACAATGCCCTTCCAAGAAAAAACAAACTATAGCTGTATCACATGAATGTATGCAGACAAAATGTCTTAAAATTAAATAATTTTTAAGCAGATCAAATTTAGTTTTTGTGTGTGAAAATGACAATAAAAAAAGTAGAAGATATAGGATTTTAAGGCTATTTCCATATCATAAAAATCAGAGCTTCAGGCTGAGTCCTGGTGGCGTAAATGGTTGAGTGCGGCCCGTGGGCTTGGTGGTTCAAATCCAGCGGTGGCTCTCAGGAGCAGCACTGAGTAGCTCCCACCACCAGAGGATAGTGATGCCCAAATTAATTTTTTTTAAAAAGAAATCAGAGCTTCAAAAGTTTGCAGAAAACTAGGGAATTAAAAGATAATGAAAATTTTTCCATGAACTTTCTGAAGCCCTCACTATAATATAATTGAAGATTAAAGGGTAAAATCATTACCAATGTGATCAAGAAAAGGCATCTATTTTTATTTTGTTTTGTTTTGTTTTTTGGGCATCACTGCCTTCTGGTGGGGGGAGTAGGAGACCCAGCCTTTGCTCCTGTGGAGCTGCTGCAGGAATTGAACCTCCATCCCAGTGGGCCGCAGTCCCACGCACAACCACTACGCCACCGGGGCTCAGGCCTGGGAATCCCTTTTATGGGATCAAGCACCTACAAATATAATCTTACTTCCTCTTGAATAATTTGGATGCCATGTATTTCCTGTTCTTGATTTATTGTTCTGTCTAGGACTTCCACTACAATATTGCATAGGAGTGGGAATCAAAAGCATCCTTGTCTGGTTTCCATTCATAGGAAGAAAGTTTCCAGTCTCTATTGAGAATAACACTGGCGATAGGTTTTGAATACATGGTCTTAACTACATTGAGGATGTTCCTTCCAGTTCTACATCTTAGAGAGTTTTTATAATAAATGCACATTGCTCTTTTTTTCACAGGCTTTTTCTGAATTAATTGATATGATCAAGTGGCTTTTTTCCTTTGTGCTATTATGTGGTGGATTATGTCGATAGTTTTTCTAATACTGAACTATCCTTGGTTTTACAGAACAACCTTATCATCTTCAAAGTGTTCTCCATTACACTTAATACATCTGTCAAATCTGAGATTCTATTCTTGGAAACATTTTTCAAACTCATCTGTTTAGGTGACTGTCAGCACCTCCCTCATTTTTTTCTTCACTTCTATATCATCAAATCATTGTCCTTTCATATCCCTCTTCACTTGAGGAAAGAAAAAGAAGTCACACAGAGTGAGGTCAGGTGAATAAGGTGTGTGGGGGATGGGGGTGGGGGAAGAGAAGCATGATGGTTTTTGCCAAACACTGGTGCACTTAGATGGCTGCATGAGCAGGAACATTATCCTGGTACCAAGACTGTTCTTTTGTCTGCCACAAATCAGGCCTCTTTTGTCTCACACTGTTACATCTGTTCAGGACTTCTAAATAGAAAGCTTGATTAACAGTCTGACTTGGTGGAATGAACTCCAAATGCACTATGTGTAGACATTTTCATCAATTTGGGAAGCTGAGACATCCAGAACAAGGTTTGTCAACTCTTGATATCTCACTCTTTGGGAAATGAGAGAAGTCCACTCATACACTTGAGTTTTTTCCATAGTGCTGTCCTAGTAAGCTGTGCACAACATCACAATAGTTTCTGCAGAACTTTTCCCTAAGCAGGAAACAAAATTTCACAGTTGTACACCGTCCTCTTAAATTGGGCAACCCAAAAATCAAGGTTCAAGCGAAACTACTTTTACAAAAAAAAAATTGACTGAGACCAGAGAGAACCTTCCCAGGCAACACCCCTGGGTGCACTAACTCCAAGCAAGTTGCTAGATGTTTGCCTGACAAGTGGAGCTTTTTTCTGATTTGGGGGTGGGAGAAGTATCCCCTCAAATATTGCCCTGGAGACCTTGTGGATTACTCATTGGACTGTTGACTGCAAAGTCCGCAGTTCAAACCCATCAGCTGCCAAGGGGGAACGATGAAACTTTCCACTGCCATAAAGAGTTATGATCTCAGAAACCCGCAGGGGCAATCCTCCTCTGTCCGATAAGGTCATGATGAATCAGAATGACTCAATGGCAATGAGTTTGATATATGTCAAACATGTATCAGAAGACGGACCATAAGATGTACCTGACCATAAGACACACCTATTTTTTAGAGCAGGAAAACAAGAAAAAAATAGTCTGAACCAAATAGTACCAGTATACTAAAATGTTCTGGGGTACCACACTTTCATCCCATAAGGTACACCCTCCATCTCCCCCCATTTTTTGGGGGGGAAAAGGCCCATCTTATGATCTGAAAAATATTATATATATATATATATGTGTGTGTGTGTGTGTGTTATATAATAGATTCTTAGATTCTATTAGTATTATCTTATATATGTTATATAAAGGTTCTTATATTATATTAGTATCATATTATGGATATGTCATATAGTAGGTTCTTACATTCTATTAGTATCATGTTATATATGTCATAAAATAGGTTCCTAGATTCTATTAGTATTATGTTATATTGTTATATATTAGGCTCTTAGAGTCTATTAGTATTATGTTATATATGTTATATAATAGATTCTTAGATTCTGTTAGTATTTTGCTAAGATTGTTTTAGTCCATGTTCATAAAAGTTATTGGTTCTAATTTCCTTTTTAGTGATGTCTTTGCCTACTTTCAGTATAGGTTGATGTTTACATCATGGAATGAGTTGGAGTTGTTCCATCATTTTCTATTTTCTGGAATAATTTGAGCACAGTAGATCTCTAAACATTTGATAGAATGTGACGGTGAAGCTATCTGAGCTGGAAAAAATTTTAATGACATGTTCATTTTCCTCTTGTGTGATCAGTCTGTTCAAATTTTCTCCCTCAGCTCGTTAGTTTGAGTATCTGGATTCTAGCTCATGGCCACCTTTAGGACAGGGCCCCATAAGACAAGGACACCCCATGGGTTTCTGAAACTACAGTTTTACAAGATTAGAAAGCTTCATCTTTCCCCCTTGGAGCAGCTGGTGGCTTTGAACTACTGATCTTGCAGTAAGCAGTCAACTTATAAGCACTACACAGCAAGGCTCACTGTTTCTCTTTGTAGTTCTGGTCATTTAAATGTGAAGAATAGCCATCCATTAGAACAGAATGCTGTCAAATGTACAGCTGGAAGATGAATTCCTTAGGTTGGATGGCATTCAAAACATGCAGTGGTGACAGCAATGGGCACAAATATACTGATGATCATGAAGATGACAAAAAAAGGCAATGTTTTACTCTGTTGTGCCTGGGCTCGCCCGGAATCGGAACTTGCTTGACAGCAACTAACAGAACTTTGGATTGTTTTAAAGTCCTCTAAGATTGTTTTCAGTTGTTTAAGCATTTCCACCCTCTGGCTGATTTCTATTAATCTAGCTCTAAGCTAACTATAATTTCCTCTGCTATTTTCATCAATCGTTAACTCTATTCTATGAACATTTTATTTTTCAGATCTAGCATCCATTTTTCTGGGTTCTTATTCTTCTACTAAGACACCTTTCTTTTTAATTATGAGCATATTTTCCTTTTTGGGGGGGGGATGGTGTCTCTCTTGATGCTTTTTTCCTTTGAGAACAAGTCACATTTTCTGTGTCTTTCCAAGTCAAGTCATGTTATTATATCCAGGACATTGTGACTGTAATATTATGGAAACCACTGGAATGTTAGAAACTTCTTGGGCTATCAGTTAAAGATTGCTGGTGTGTCCCCAAAAATTTCCTAAATAGTATATTGGACAAAAAACTCACTCTCCCATACAAAAAAGGGAAAGTATGTGTAAATTATTAAAAAAGGTTTGCTATTCATTCCAGGATCCATGCATCATCCCCTGGGCCAACAGGAGCTTGAAATGTAGTGCTGATACCTGTCCTCATACCTGAGCTTGCAGTTCTAGTGAAAAAGCAAGACTACTTTGGAAAATAGCGCCTTTCATCAAACTCTCTAATTTCACACATGAACTTTTTCAGACCTTGGAGACCAAACAAACCTTTCTGCCAAATAAGTCAATAGTTTTACCCTTAGAATTTCAATCTCATGACACACACAATGTATTAAAATGTTTTGAAGGTTATAAAACTGGTATTGGGAATTGTTGCCAGAAACCTGGGTGTGGCAACAATTTTTTTTAGGATAATTAATACCAAACTAGTCCCAAGGAAGGGATCCTGGTGGCATAATGGATTCTTCTTTGGCTCCCTGACTGCAAGGTCAGAAGTTTGAAACCGCCAGCTGCTCTTCAGGGGAAAGATGAGGCTGTCTACTCCTTTACAGATTCAGTCTCAGGAACCCAAGGAGCAGTTCTACTCTGTCCAACTGGCTTGCTGTAGGCATCAGCTGGATGGTGGTGACATTTTCATTTTTTGAGTATCATGGTGTTGGAGATCAAAGGTTTTCCAAATGTCCAACTATTTTAAGATGCTATTCTGGTCCGTATCCTGCCCTTACTCCTCCCTTTATAAGGGGATACACCATAAAAACCAGAATTACACTAGATAAAATGGAGCTTTCATAGTACACATTTTTCCTGGGAGGTGAATGTGTTAGTCTGGGTAAACTAGAGGAAAAAATTTCATAGACACACATATGGATATAAGGAAAGGGTTTATATACAAAAAGAATGGGACACTGAGAAGGCATCCCAGCCCAGTCCAGTTCAAAGTCATAAGTCCAATATTAACCCATATGCCCAAAATCCGTCTATAAAGTCTCCTTCTGGCTCACTTAGTCACAGGTCAATGGGTGCAGAATCTCAGTGCTGACAGGGGTCTCCCCATGGCTCCTCGCTTCCAGGACTCAGGGTCCATCAACAGCATGCTGCTCCAGCTTCAGAGGTCTGGCTCCATCAGGGCAAAGCCGTGTGGCCTCTCTTCTAGCTCCTCCAGCTTCTCAGACGCTGCCATCTTGTCTTGTCCATGATTCATCGTCTCTGAGACCAACTTCCAACAACTGGGGGAGATAGTGTCTCATCTTCACAAGGGAAATATCGCGAGATTTCCCAGGTGTCTCAGGAGAAAGCCATGCCCACACAGAGGCCTCATTGACTACTCAATGGCTATCTCCAGATTAACAGGCTAGACTCCACCCCTACATCTCAATCATAAAATTAACATAAACACACGACTGCCACATCTAGCAACTCACTGTGAGTTAAAACACCTGGTGGCATCACCTGAAAAGGTTCTTTCTGGCCACGGTGAATTTTTCCATGAAAATCATTTCACTTGATTCAAAAGAACAGCATGCATCTATGGAATTTTGTTCTCTGCTCAGGAAAAATGCCACAGAAACTGTTGTGACATTGAACACAGCTTACATGGATAGCACTATAGGAAAAATGGAAGTGTATGAGTGATTTCTTCATTTCCAAAAGAGTAAAATGTCCATGGATGACAAACCTCATTCTGGTCTTCTGTCAACCTCCTGAACAGATGAGGTTGCCCACTTATAGCATATTTGTAGTTCATTCCACCAGGTCAGACTGTTAATCAAGTTTTCTATTTAGAGGTTCTAAAAAGATTGCATATGTGACACAAAAAGTCCTGATTTGTGGCAGAAGGTGAATTGTATTTGCAGGTACTCATGCAGCCATCTCTGTACAGCAGTTTTTGACAACAAAACAGCATGACTCTCTTGCTCCCCCCTCCCCACACACACCTCACTCACCTGACCTTGTGCTGTGTGATTCTTTTGTTCCCGTGAATGAAGAGGGATATGAGAGGACAATGATTTGATGACATAGAATAGGTGAAGAGGAAAAAAATGAGGGAGGTGCTGTTAGCCATCCAAACAGACGAGTTTGAAAAGTTTCCAAGGATAGAATCACAGATTTTACAGTGCACTAAATATAATGGAGAGTACTTTGGAGATGACAAGGTTTCTTCATAAAACCATTTAAATACATCTCTTTGGGGAAAAAAATCTGTTTTTTAAGAGGGGTGCCCATTTCTATTCCCTCACATCCTTGGGTTCTGTGGTTGCAAGTTCTCATAAAAGCTCATGAAACTTTAAGGAAATGCCTTACATGGCTGTGGGTTCTGTGAAGTCCCAAACCTCAAAGTCAGGCAGAAAGGAGTTAAAGGCAGTGATCAGACCCAGAAGCCCCCAAAGGTCCAAAAGTCAAAGCAATCTTCTTGCTTCTACCAAAGCTCAATCAAGAAACAGAGGTCACACAAAAGGAGACTTTGATAGGGATGTAAGCTTTTTAAAAATCTTTCAGCTGATTGCACCCCCAGGGAAAACAAAGTAGGGTGACTTAAGTCCCACCCTCCAGTAAAGAAGGGTTTTGGGTGCTTTCCACCCTAAGCCTGTAATAGAGAATTCCCTCCAACATAAACTCATAACCACAGGCACAGAAGCTAGAACCTACAGAACCTTCCAAAATGAGTTATGGCAAATATGAGACCATGGCTAAAAGGTTCACATTAACTAATTTACTACATCTCACTGGGTCATTGGAAACAGTGATGCACTATGTTAAAGAAGCAGCCTAATCCTGAGATTTTTCCATCAGATTTGGCACATGACAGGAACCTGTGGATATCTTTAACAGAGGCTTTTCCTGTATTAATGGAGAACTTTGTAAAAATGTAATGGACTACACTTGGGCTACACTTGCTGCAGCTAAATTCTTTGAAAAAGTTTCTACCTCAGAGTACTAATATATCAAAAATTGGAAGGATGAAAATTTGATAAAAGGCTAAGTTCATTGAAAACTTGGTCATATTTCCCTTCGCCCTATTAAAGATTTACAATCATTTCTCCTTATCCCTGAGACACCTGTTAATTTGTTGAACCAAGACCATTTGTTCAAATTGGTGGGAATGTCCAGGGCGTGGGCTTTCTAAGGCTCTCAAAATCATCAAGACCAGCTAACATCACATGTGTCACCAGAGAAGCAGTCCAACCATCACACTAAGAGTGAGTTAATTAAATGTTTGACCAAGATGACCAATGAATAATAATATAACAAGCCAAATGGACTTGGCAGGGAAAAAAAAGTTTCTCACCCCTGGTCTACCCAGTTATGTGATTTATGATTTTCATAAAAAGATAAATATCTTGTGCGCGGGACTGCGGCACACTAGGACGGAGGTTCAATTCCAGCAGTGGGGCTGGGCCTCCTACTCCCACTACCGGAGAGCAGTGATGCGCCCCCCCCCCAAAAAAAAAAAGATAAATATCATTAAGCTTACCAGACTTCCTCAATGTGCAAAGCCCCTAATGAGAGATCTAATCAGAACTCATGCTGAGAGAAAGCTGCTGATATATTTCAAGCATTAGATATGGAAAAGGACAATGTAGACCCTCTAACCCACTTCTCCGTGACATTTGATTTATGAATTTCTAAAACTCTATGGGCCATCACATCTGCTATGGGATTGTTTTATCAACAGAAGCCTTTAAAATTCAGGTGGACTATTGTTTACCAATAATTCCTCATACTTCACCCCCTCAAACAAGAGTGTAGAGGGACTAATTCCTAGTCCTCAAGTCTTCCTTTGCAAAACAGAGCCCCGAGAGTATAGTGGTTAATGTGTTGGGCTATAATGCACCAGGTCAGCCTATTGAACCCACCGGCCTCTCCTCACCTACAGTCTCAGAAACCCATGAAGAGAGCGCAAGGAGATGGCATCAACCTAATGGCTGTGAATACCTTACAAAAGATTCATTTCTCCCTGTGCTAGCTTTTATAACACTTATTTACTCCCAGTTAATAAATCTAACAGTAAGGTCTGGAGAACTGCACAAGATTCAAGGGCTATTAACTGTAAAACTATACTTATGTTTCCAGTATCCACAAGTAATTTCTTATTGCTTTATAATATTTCGCTAGGTATTGCACATCCTACTGTAATTGATATTCAATAATGTCCTTTTCATTAACCCTACCATTCTTGAAAATCATTTATTTGCAGGCTTGTAGGCATGGGTGGGTGGTAGGCCGGGCAGTTTACAGTTTACCTGGAGAGTGATGCCTCCTATTTAACTGAATGCTCTAGCTAGTTTCTCTCAAACTCCCCAAGTTAATTTACAGTAACTTAAAAATCTAAATTACTGCAACATATCTATAGTTTATCTGGATGTTTCAACTCCCAATAAGCCCACATTGATGACAACATAATCATATTGAAGTATTTAGCTATCCACAGGCATAAGTTTTCTAGAGGAAAAATAAAATTAGGCCAGTCTTCTGTTAATTCTTAGGATATTTAGTTTCTGAAGGAGGTGTGTCTATTTATTCTAAGTGGGAAGAAGTCACTTTTGCTCTTACCCCCCTCCAAACAATCATGTGGCTTTCTGGGTCTTTGCAGATATTTCAGATATTGGGATCCTAATTTTTCCATGTTAGCTCAACTCCTGTATAAATATTTGAAATGCTTTATGAATTTCATTGGAGACAGAGAAAACTATATAAATCAAAAGAAGCCTAATAAAATAAGTCTACATTAGGCTTTCCTAACTATCACTGAGATTTTTTTCCTATCCGTTAAATATTTTAGCCCAGAAGAGATCAACTTGTTCCTTGTCTGTAGCTCACAGGTTTCCTCCCTGCCTCAGGACTGTTGCTGATTCTGACAACAGAGTTGAAAGCACTGCATGCATAGTGCTGGACGTGTGTTTAACTGTTGTTGCTCCCCTTGTAGTATTCGCTATCCTTAACTGTTCTCTGACTCAACATCATCTGTTCTCTGACTTTCCACCAGTTGCTCATTCTCTTGACTACCTCTCCCATTAGGTTGTGTTCTGTGTCTTGTTTAAAGTCCGCCACTCTCCTTCCAGAAACTGTTGATAAGGGCTATCCAGCACATGATTGCCTCCACTCAAATGAACAACTTTTAACTCCCTGAAAAAAAAAATTAATAGATACTCCTTTGACTAACCCTAATTTGTTTCTATCTGTTGATGACCCCTGATCCTGACTGCTCTCACTATCAAACAGGGTATGCCACAGAAACATCTACTGAGATTCTTGAAAGACAGTCCTTCTCAAGTCAACTTCAGCCCAACAAAATCAATGGCTCTTAGTGTCTGAAAACTTGATAAAGAAGGACATGTGAATCATTACACTAGTTTTAAAGATTTCTTCAATGTGACTTGTGATTTTTTAATATGCTAACCTCTTCTGAAACAGACGAAAAGTATTTAGCAACATACTTGTTAAAATACTTTACCTCTCCCTTCCAAGATTGCTGTAATAAAAATAGAGACTTTTCAACTAAAGACATAGATTCAAGGAAATAACCTTGCTGATAAAACACTCAAATACTCAAGTTCACAAGTGATTCTAGCTTTTATGAAAACTAGAAAAAAAGAAATTATCCTGATTTTCTAATGTATTGACTATAGAAAAATTAACGGAAGCCCACCAATTGGCTAAAATTTAGGAAATTGGAAAGTAGAAGAGAGCAGAATTTGTTCAGGACCCTAGAACCAAATTAAGAACTTCCCTTTCCTAAATAATTATGAAGAGTTTTCCATAAAATCCCCCATTTAGGATGAGATAAAATTATTGAAGTTTTAAAGAAATAGCGGGAGGGTCCATTTTTTGAAGCCAGCACAGTATTGTCACTGAAAACCCTCATCTACTTAATGCATCAAAATATCAGACTCTCCATGCCTGTTTCACAGGACTGACCATGTAGCAGCAGTATTTTCACCTCCCAAAGGATGGAAGTTGGTGTGACAGGTATATAAATATTAACTAAATGCAGACCAAATTCCCCCAAATGACAATGCCAAACTTAGTTCTGATGAGAAAAGTAGAACTCTATTAGACTAGAACAACTGTTGGTATCTGCATTGCAGCTCAAAGAAGTATCTGAGTCAAAACTGATCATTTTGTCTAGATTCCTGACAACACTACTAACAAATCAGATGAAGCAGATGACTATTTGAAACTAGTCAAATGTTTATGAACTATTCTTCAAATAGGTATACTCACAACACTACTTGTCATATAAAAGTTCATGTGTTTTGCAGTATATTCTCTTGATGATCCTGTTCCTTTCTTACATGAAATTATAAATAATTGGTTTTCCTCTTGGAATTCATGATTGAGAAAAAAAATCACTCCATTATTTTGGGACATTTATTCCTTGCTGTTTCTATTATTCTCCTTATAGAATGATGTTTTGCTTTATTTCCGCACATTTTCTATATGAAATGCCATATTTTAAAATCACTTCATCCTTCTCATAAAATTATAGTAGTCTGTCCTCAGAAACAGTGTTCTCAAAACACAAGCAGGACCTCTCCTTTAGGCCCTCACTCATGCCTTCTTGTCCAAGGGTCCAATCTTTATATTTCAAACAACTTGAATCTGAAGTCGATCTGACATAAAATCAATCATTATCACCTAAATACCATCTCAGTTTTATTAACTTTTTAGATGGATATTGACTACACTCAATTTTACAACCTGAATTAATTATCACTAATAATTAAGTATATAATTATTATAGAAATAAGTGCATTATGAAATATTGATCAAATACTTGTATCACAACACAATACTACTTGTTATAAAAAAGTTCATGTATTTTGAAGAAATTTGTTGGCAGGTTGTGATTATTCTACTAATCTAGGTGTACTTCCCCCTACCCCCTCTTCTTTTAAAAAGGTCACAGAAGCGGGGCCCACGTCATCGCATCACAAAGACATTGGTGGCAGGCTTAGATATCTGCTTGATAGTGATGGGAGTCTTAAGGCTTATCAAGGAAAGCAGGCACCAGGAAACAGATGGTGTCAGCTTCTTTTCATGGGAAGCATTTGGGGTCTTTAAAGCTTATTTGTAGGCTGCCATCTAAACACACACACACACACACACACACACACACCCCAAAAGTCAAATTGCAGAAGACAAGCTACTCCTGTGTAGGCAACGTGAAAAGTACTCACCCTGAATATGAGGCTCCTCACATCGCATGGTGAAGAACAGATAAGGCCCCGTGGAGGAAAGCACTCTTCAAATGGTGATCAAGGAATTTCGACAGACATTCTTGATCAGAAGAGGGTGTGGCAGTCATGAATTCATGTCAATTTCATGATTGGGAAGGTAGCCAATGAGACCTCTGTGTGGGCATGGCTTTCTCCTGAGAATTCTGGGAAATCTTGTGATAATTTCTCCATGTGTATGAGAGACTTACAGCTGAGTCCTTGGGACACATTGCAGCTGATTAGGCACAGGGAAGCATGCTGATAGACCCTGAGACCTGGAAATTGGAGGAATCACGAGAAGACTGCTGCCAACACTGAGATGCTTCTACCACCACTGGACACACAAGGCTCTGCATCCATTGGCCTATGATTGTCCTGGTGTCATTGCATGTGCTTCGTGATTCTGAAGAGGACTTATGGATTGGTATCAAACATATTAGCTAATACCGGATTAATGGACTTGGACTGGACGGGGTTGGGATGCTTTCTCAATGTTCCATTCTTCTTATATATAAACTTCTTCCTTATAAACATATGCATGCTTATCAATTTGTTTCTCTAGTCTACCCAGACAAAGAGGAGATTGTAAAGGAAATGAAAAGTACTATTAATTTGCTTCACATAAGAGAAGGCTGATGCCCAAACATAAACTGGACTCTTTCCCCTCACCCGCCCTCCTGTCTTTTTTTCTTTGTGTTTTTATTCTCTGTTTTGTTTATTCCATACCCTCAAATTTTAGTTGGTGTCTCCCTCACCCCTACTATAGCTCAGGAAGTCTTCAGGGGGCCCTTCCTCCCCCTTTCTCTCCCATAATGCTTCCAGATAGAACATTCACTCAGGCTTGCCTTCTAAATATCCATCAATTAAGTTGCTAATGGCTCAAACTTTATAGTTGGCAGGATAACATCATCTTTTATTATAAAATACCTTTATAGTTAGCAAAACAACATTACTCAGTTGTCCTGCATTAGAGTACCATGTTGTAAGTATCAACCAATTAGAATTTTTTTTTCCTTTTAAGTTCCTGGATAATTTGTGTTTAAGCTCTGGGGGAGAGGGCATTCCTTTTGCTGCCATCTTTGGTGAATCCACAGGAAGTGCTGTCACATTCTGAATTGTTTAGCTCCTACAAACTCTTTATTTTAATTTTTACAGAAAATCCAGTCTGCCTTTTTAAGAAGCTGTGAAAAATGAGGCTATGAGTTGGCTTCAAATATTAGTGGGAAATAACCCTCATCATTTCATTCCATTTTTCATGAACTTTTTGAAGTCGTGTCATCGATTCTTTGGGGTTACACATAGTTTAAATGAGAAAATAAAAACTTGAATAGGAATAGTGGATACAAACTTTACATGGTGCTGATCTCAGAAGACAGAGCAGGAAATGAGGAAGAGGAATAAAAGGTGTCATGTGCATCTACAGTGTACTTTATTTTGAAAAGTAGAAAAAAACGGGGGAAAGGGTTTCTAATTTAAACAAGCTATGTGCTTCATGCAGATACTTTGATTTTCATATTATGTTTTATACTTTCCTGCATGTTTGCAATATTACATTTCAGTCAAAATATAGCTTGAAGATCAGTCCGTTCTGTTTCAGTGCTCCTAGGATAAAGTCAAAAAACCTTAGCTTGACTTACATCAATCATTCTCCAATTCAGTTCATCCCAGACATGAAGTTCTCTTCCAGTTCTCCACTTTTCCTTTACGTCCCCCAGCTCAGGGGCTTCGTAGACCCTGCTGTCTCCACTACTGGGAACTCTGGCCACCTGGAGCTCCCTATGCTAGCTAATTGATCTTCCAACAGCAAGCCTCAGCTCAAAAGCCATCTTGATGAGACCATTGTCCTGTTCAGCCACTTCAGAACACGTTTGGTGCCCTGTTATAAAATCTCATAACACTGAAGACTTCCCTTCTCTGGCCCCTATGTTGAAATTAATTGCGGTCCTAGGCATGGAATCCCACTTGAGTCTGGGCCAACTCAAAGGCAGCTTACAACAAAAACACATTTGGGGATGTCTGCTCTGTAAATTCCATGAGAGTAAGCAACCTGTCTCTTCTGTTCCTCACTTCATTTAGCACAGGCTTGGCATGCTGTCCTTGCTGCTGCTAGGTGCGTTTGCGCAAACGTGCAATTCATCGTGACTCCGTGTAACAGGATCGAAATGCTCCATAGGTTGTTCCAGGCTGTAATGTTAGAGGAGCTTATCTCTAGGCCTATCTCCTAGAGAGCCACTGGGTAGAGTCGAGCAGCCCATCTTTTGGTTAGCAGCTGATCGCTTCTGCAACCTGGGTCCCTTAGGACTTGACACATGATATGTGCTTAATTAATAAACTGGGAGGAAGGGGTGGAAGAAAGGGAAGAGGCGAGGGGGAAAGGAGGGAAGGAGGAATATAGGGAGACCTGGGACAGTGGGGGTAAGGGACAGTGGAGAGAGGGAGGGAGAATGGAGGAATGGAGGGAGGGAAGGTGGAGGGAGAGAGGGAGGCCTGTATCTATACATAATTTAAAATATTTTTAAATTACCAGAGGCAAACCACAAACATGAAAGAATTGAGAAAATGATCTAATGAATAGACACTTCACGTCAGTCCTCTGAACACCACCTATTGGCAGAATTGTCCTGTGGTTTACGTGTCCTGACTTTTGACCCCATTCTGCTTCCCCTCCACCAAGTTACCAGTTCACGTAAAATGTCAGAAAGTTGGGATGACCTATGTTTGCCAGAGCAAATGTTCACACAGCAAGTTTGCATATACTGCAAGAAAAGACTTCCTATTGTCGACCATAAGTGTGAAGGTTAGAGATAATGTCAGTTAGACACTCTTGGATAATGCTAGGGTGAGCCCAACCTATCAATGTGCTCATAGCCTGATGACATCTCATTGGTGTCAGAAATCTTCTGGTATAAGAGACAAAGACTGAACAGATTGGAATCCTCTCTGCCCCTTCACCTTCCTACTGGCTGGGCCTCTGTGCCTGCCTCCAGAGGCAGTTCCATGAGCACCACAGTCCCTGAGATCTATGGGCTTCCTGCCATGTTTCCACTGCTCTTAGATCCATTCAACTCTATATCTACCGCCCCATAATCTTGCTGCATCTGCTTCATCTTTCTACATCATTTGTCCACAAGTTCATGAATTTGAAGAGGTCTCCAACTAGCATGGAAGCCACATACTTAAGTCGGGCTGCAATAGGTTCTTGATATTAAACTCTTTCTTATACATATATGAGTGTCACTGTTTTGTTTTTTCTCTAGACAACCGAGCAGAACACAAGAAGTTTTTAATATTTCATTACAAAACAAACCTCACACTGCATCTCCTTTGTTTATCACACAAACCACAAGGAGAAGAATTAAACAACTAGGCTCTTCCTGGGGAAAAGAGAAAGAAAGACCATGTGTGACTGTGAGGCAACCTCTCCTCGGTTTCAAAGGACCTGGTTCTGGGTAGTGAATATTTGTTCCAATCATCCAGATAACGCTTCCTCATGTATTGAGCATTCTGGGGATTGTGAGTTTCTGTTTGGAAATAGTGAAGATTAGAATAAGAGGCAAGAGAAATAGAGGAGAAACAAAGATAAGATTATATCCAAGATAATGTTAATTTCTTAAAACTACATTGAAAAAAGCTTCAGGGCTGGTTTCTATTGGCCTGTACTCAGTTTCCAGCATTCTGTTATCTGCAATTACTGATCTGTAATTATATATTTCCAACAGGGTCCACTTGCAGGAAGCCATAATTAAGGGTTCTTGCTAAATTGGTCCCATGTGTATTAGTCATTATTTTAAAATTCACTGTAACAACATATTCAATAGTGTATCAGTTTATTCAAAAAGGGTAAAAGGAGTTATTCAGTATTAATACCCAGCTTTAGTTCTGACAATAAAGCAATTAATTTGAGTCTAACACATAGAGTTTTTAATGATTGGATCTTCCCAGCACAGATACATACTTACAGTTCCCAGCACTCTTATACACTCTCATGTTCACATTCCTACACACACCCCTACTTAATGTGTCACTAATTCAATAAGTATCTATTAGAAGATAAATCTAAAAATTAGCTGAAGATAGTTATTAGAAGAAAACTATTATTGAACACTATAAAAGCTATTTGGAATTTTTAAATAAGATAATGAAGATTATTATGATGAGGATATTGATCAAGAAGGGTGACTAACATTTATTACATTTAATATAAAGCAAACATTATACTAAGTAATTTATAGGCATTAATTATCCTATCTATTCCTCATATGTACTGTGCACTAGGAAATTTGATTATTACATTTTCAGTTGAGAACCTGGATGCTTTGCAACTGAAGTGATGTAGCCTCAGAGCCTGTGTACCTAACCAGATTGAAGTTAGACTGTCCCTGCAGTTACTAAAGGGAGCCCTGGCAGTGTAGTAGGTATGTGTGAGGCGATGGTCTGCATGGTGGGCAGTTCTAATCACCAGCACTCTGAGGGAGCAAAATTGGGCTTTCTACTTCCATAAAACAGTTACAATCTCAGGAACCCAGAGGGGATCATTATGAATTAACATTGACACGGTGACAGTGAGTCTGGTGAGACACTTACTGACTGCTCCACTCAACCATATCCCCAAACTGTGAAACACACACTCTCAAAATTCATTTTCACAATTACATAGTGTAAACTGTGAGGAAACTCCCATTTAAGTGTTTTGAAATATGTCAAGACATATTCAGGCCAAAGCATTTGCTAAATCTCCAGATTTTGGAATGGTTCATCTAATTTCCACGTCCATGTATTAATTATGAGCAGATGGCCACAATAACTTGTTAGCACAGAAAGTTCAAAATATCACCAGATAAGTGAGCTTACCCATCATAAATTCATAACAATAAGAGACCATCTCACACAATCATCTGTACAAAGCATTCGGCCCCTGTGGCAGATAGATCTTATGTTAAATGGACCTGGTTTGACCATGTAGGGGCGAAGTTTAATCTGTCAAATCAGGTCACGGCCTGATGATGCCTTCCCCGGGGATTGTGGCCTTTTTATGAGAAAGAAACTGGGAGCTTCTCTTGCTGTCCCATTGTCTTCCTTCTTGCAGAGACTCTTTTTGCCTCCAGGAATAGACATGTGGGCGGCTGGCCCTGAGCGCTATTGAAACCCTGCCAGGTGTCCCCATATATATGCACAAACTGACTGGATCCCCACAAATGTGCACAATCCAGCTTGTGAGCACCCTTCTTCCCACCTTTCCTTTCAGCATCACCACACTGTAGCTGTGGGACTCTCAAGAGGACCTGGACTAGCATCAGATGCAAAAACTTCGGCTGACCTGGACAGGGATGCCTTTTAGATATGCTATTACTTCTTGATATAAAGTTCTTTCTTATACTTAGATGAGTGTTATTGATTTTGTTTTCTATTTTAATATAAGAAAAGTTGTAGTAACAGCATGTACAAGGGGTGAGTCAAAAGGTATCGCTACTAAGGTTCCAGCTCGCCTGAGTATATTCCAAAGAAGACTTGTTTAAACATGTCTCTATGACAGTGGGTGATTGCAGGGGTTCACAGTTATATATTAGTCTTCGTCACCTTTGCTTGTCCTCAACAGATGGTCCAAGTAAATCAATGACTTCTTACAGAATCTCTTGAGTCAGTTCAATTTATGACAGAGAATTATCTCTAAGGATTATGGCAACTGCTTCTTTGAGATTCAGAAAGAGTAATTTGATGGACTTTCTCAAAGGGCAAAGGAAGATAACTGAGGACTTAGGATTCATAATCATAACATAATATATGATCTGTGATAGTGTATAAACTCCTGTCAACATGCAATGGGCTGGAATCTGGCCTGTCAATCAGGTCGCAGCTTGATGACCTCATTTGGAGGCCCAGGGGAGATAAACAGCTCATTGGAGGCGGGACACACTCACTTTCTAGGACACTCCCTCCGAGACATTCTTGTTAACAAGACACATGGAGCTACACTAGAACACTAGAGTTGAAGGGACCATGTGGAGACCCATGCCAAAAATGAGATGCTTCCACTGCAACTGAATTCACGAGATTTTCCACCCACTGGCCTGTGATCTTCTTGCACTTGGCATCATTGCTTGCGTTTTATAAGTCTGAACCAGAATTTATTGACTGGTATACGACATATGGGCAAATGACAGACTGAGGGACTTGAACTGGACTGGACTACCTGTTTTCTTAAAGCACAGTCACTCTTTGATATAGAGTTCTTTCTTATACACATATGTGTGTCCATGAATTTGTTTCTGTAGTCTATCCAGACAAACACAGACCCAATGCTGCTGCACTGACCATATGATTAACTAAAACGAATGCAGGCATGGCAACTTATGCTTGAGAAGGAAAGCTAATTTCTTATATTCTCTTTGGTCACTTGTAGCTCACTCAGCTAGAGATAATTTGTTTCTTAGCAAAAGAGCTCACATGCCCTAATTGAGTCCTGAAGGACCAGGATCCTCAAATAACATTCAGAGCCACTAAATCCCCATATTTTAAAGCAATCCTAAGCAGGTGTGGTTCCTTACATTGTAAAATAGAACTTTACATGTGAAAAGTTCTTTTTTTTTCTTGCCTGCATTGAACTGGGGGTTGGGGGAAGGATAATTAAATGAAAGGAGAATGCACACACTCTCAAGATTTTTCTGATATGTCTTGTCTATGTTTGCCTTTCTCTCCTCCAAACTCTCAGGGAAGAACAACATTAAATTGGGGACTAGGCAAATTTTAACTCAAATCTCAGACATAATGATCAATACTTCAAAAGGCCATGAGTTTACTGTCCAGCAAAGATGGCATTTTCAATGTCATGGACTGGAGTGTTTTGATGCTCATCACTACAATGTGATTATTGCTGTCACTTGTTGTCTAGTCAACTTGAATGCGTATTAACAATGTGTACAAGGGGTGAGTCAAAAAATATTGCTACTAAGGTTCCGGTTCTTACATGTCTAGGTTTATTCCAAAGAAAACTTGTTTAAACATGTC
Source organism: Nesogale talazaci (assembly GCA_004026705.1). Taxonomy (NCBI): domain Eukaryota; kingdom Metazoa; phylum Chordata; class Mammalia; order Afrosoricida; family Tenrecidae; genus Nesogale; species Nesogale talazaci. The sequence continues at coordinate 86,888 of PVJH01003426.1, forward strand.
TATGTGACCAGTGGGTGATTGCAAGGAAGTTTTCACCACAATATACTAGTCTCATTCACTTGCTTTCAACAAATAGTCCAAGTAAATCAGTGACTTCTAACAGAATCTCTTGAGTCAGTTCAATTCATGACAGAGAATTATCTTCAAGGACTATGACAATTGTTTTTTGGAGGTTCATAAAGGGTGATTCTGATGGACTATCTCAAAAGGCAAAGAAGCATAACTGGGGGACTTATTATGAAGAAGTTTCAAGGAAATGGAAAATTGGTGAGAAAAGGTCAGGAATGTTGCCCTGAGGAATTTTTCAAAATCATGAAAATGCACCTACTTATTCTCTGAGGGTAGCAAAAGTTATCCTATGAGAATTTCACTAAAAAAATATTTTTACCTTATCTATCCTATAACCTTGATCTGCCCCTTTAGACTTCTTTTTTTTCCCCAGAACATAAAGAACATTTAAAAGGAATGTCATCTGTGCCTCCTCAGGGCGCCAAAACTTGAGTTTTGTTGTCCTGTCCATTGAAAAACAGAGAATTCTTCTGGAAAACATCAAAACAGAAAACCAAACCTAAGGTGATTGAGTTGATTCTGACTCAGCATGTACCTATACAGGGTTTGGGGGGTTGTAAATATTTATAGGAGCAGACATCCTCTCTCTTCTCCTGCAGAGCAGCTAGTGGGTTTAAATTGACAACCTTGTGGTTAGTGCCCAGCCCTTACCCCACAGCAGCAGCATGGCTCCAGAATTAGAGAGAGAGAAAGACACTGCCTTCAAAAGTGTATGAACCTAGTTGGAGAGTGTGTCAAGAAATAATAGCTTCACAGTTCAATCATTTTGTTAAGTAAGGTCACTTAATATTTTGTTGCAACATTTTTTACATGTTCTCATACAATGATCCTGTAATACTGGTATGCTCTTGTCCATTCCTGTGGCCACTGTGTCTGTTGGAGTCTATTCTAATCTAGGGGGCTCATTTACCATCACAATACCAGACTATGTCCTGTTGTAATCTCTTTGCCTTTAGTTGGATTTTTTTTTTTTTACTAGAACACCAGACTTGCTTCCTAGTCTAACTTAGTCTGGAAGATCCACTGAAACCTGTCCCCTCGTGGACGGAGCTTCTGAGATTTGAATTTCAGTGGAACAGCTTCCCTTATCAGAGTAGCATACAAGTTACCATTGATTGAAGACAAGTGAAATTGCAATGCAGAATTCTGTGATGAGATAGGAAAAGTTGCACCGACAGACTTAGTTTCCCCTAAAGTTCCCCTTATTTTCTGTGTTACTTTAAACAAGCAATTAATGCACTTGATTCTCAGCTAGAACCATAGAAGAAGGGCAATATTATATATCTTATGATACCTGATAGCACCTAGAACTGGAATAGAACACAGATAGGGAGTGGTCAGAAAATGAAGCTAGATTAAGAAAAGAATGTACAGGGAAGGATATCACTGACAAAGTGGGATAGATCTTAGCCAAAAGCCGAGAATATCAGAAAGATGTTTATTTTGGTTTTATTGACCATGCAAAGGCATTCAACTGTGTGGACCATAACAAACTAAGGATGATATCGTCAAGAGTAGAAATTCTAAAACATTTCATTGTGTTCTTGCGGTACACCGTCTGAAGAGACAGTCTTTAGAACCGAACAAGGATATGCTTAATGGTTCAAAATCAGAAAAGGTGTGCATTAGGGTTGCCTGCTATCATCACGCTTACTCCATCTGTATGCTGAGCAAAGAAGCTTGGCACTAAAAGGAAGACTGCAGTAACAGCATTGGAGGAAGGCTCGTTAACAAACCGCAATACGCAAGTGACACAATTTGCTTGCTGAAACCAAAGAAGGTTGATGGACATCAAGACGCTAGTTTTCATGAGTATGGACTAAACTCAATGTGGAAAAAAACATTTCTCACCCCTATGGATCAATAGACACCATCATGATAAAAGGAGAAAAGATAGACATTATCAAGGATTCTATTTTACGTGAATCTACAATCATGATTATGGAATCAAGGGATCAAAAGATATGTCGCAATGGGCAAATCTACTGCATAAGAGAATTCTTTAAAGTGCGAAGAGAAAAGACGTCGCTTGGATGAAAAAGCTATGCCTGAACATGTCATGGGATTTTCAATCACCTCACATCCACAGGAAAGTTGAACAATGACTAAGGAAGACCAGAGGCAGATTGATGACTATAAATTAAGTTGTCACAAAGAATATTAAGAATATCATGAGCTGACAGAAGATGGTCTATCTTGGAGACAATAGAGCCAGAAAGCAAGCCATGGAAGCAAGGATAGTAAGACTTCATTTCATTAACTTTTGACATGTCATCAAAAGAAGCTAGTCCTTGAAAAAGGTTGGGTAAGAGGGAGAGTCAGTGTAAAAGAAGAGGACAACTAGATGAACTGACACAGTGGCTACAAAAAAAATGGTTTCAACGTGGCAATAATTTGGAGGTTGTCAAGGGACCAGGAGGTATTTGGTTGTGTTGTATATGAGGTCACTGTGAGTAAGTGTAGACTGGATAGAACCTAATCAGGACCAAAACAGAACAAAGCCAGACAGGCTGTCAAAGGCAAACAATAGTTTATACCATCTGAGTCCATCCAAAGGGGTAGAGTTTTCTGAGGAAACTAAAGGACAACATCATAAAGTTAAAGAATTTTAAAAGTCAGAAGTAAACTTGTAGATCATTCTTGTCCAATCCCTTCATTTTAAAGGAAAATTTAATAACAGGAAATTGAGAATTCTACTATGTATTGGAATATTTAAATGTTTATTGGGAGCACAGATCAGAAGATACATCACTTCTGATACAGAAAAATCAAAGCTGGTATTGATATGCAGCAAAGAGCCAATGGACAGGGCAGAGCTAGCACTCAATATATTTCTAGTGAAAGGATGACTTAAGAAAGAGTTCTTGCCAATACAAACCTTATAATCCCAAGTTTCTCAAGAGAACTCAAGGTCAGTCCATTGTTTTTAACTTGGGTTCTGGCCACTTGGCCCCCACTTAACTGGCACTAAAACAGGGGTCCTTTATCTACTGGCTCCCTTCCAATCACCCCCATCAGAGTCCTAAGATTATAATTATGTTAAAAAGAAAAAGAAAATTGCCATTTATCCCCAATGCTGAATTTCAGCATCTATAAATCGGCTCTATTTATAAGAAGTTAATTAAGAGAGCATTGCAAACAATTGCCATCTAGCATCCTGCATAGAGCTGACCTGCCATTAACTATAGAATACTCGCATCTGAAAATCAGATCTTCACAGTCATTGAAAGAATTTTCTAATGGATGACCTGGTTATTCTATTCCAGAAATCAACCAGTTCAGTCTTTCCCTATGTAACAAAATCCTTTGTTCCATTTCAGATAGCACTCATATTCCACAGAAATATAACTGTCTATAAAATATATCTCCCTAAAAAATTGTACCCACAGTTCTTTTTTTAAAAATAAATCATTTTGTCAAACACATTTGCACATACACAGCCATTATCATTTTCAAAACATTTCCATTCTACTTGAGGCCTTGGTATACAGCCTGCATTTTGACAAACCATCTCCACTCCCCTATGGATCAGTTCTACTCGGCCCTGTCAGATAAATGAAAGTCAGAATTGACTAGGCAACAAATGAAGGTATTTTTAAGTTATAATTATCAAAATGTCTAAAATGTACTGGGTGCTTTTCTACTAGGTATTTCATATTAACTCGCCCATAAAATCCTCACAAATCCACAGTGGGATTGGTAGTATTGTTATCCCATGTTATAGATAAGCATGCAAAAACTTTGGGAGATTAAGTATAACTTGCTCAGCAATACCAAACCCAAACCCACCAGGGGTCTTCTTCCCAACCAAATTCACTGCCATAGAGTCTAAGCAGCTTCAGAGTCACCCAGTAGGACAGAGGAGAACTACTTCTGTGGATTTCTGAGAACTATTCATTCTCAACCACAACCATAAATCACCGCCTTCAAGTCAATCCTGGTGGGAACAGAAAGATCCGTCTTTCTCCCATGGAATGGTTGAGTTTCCCAAACTCCCAACCTTGCTGTTTGTAGTCCAATGTGTAATCCACCATGCCACTGAAGCTCCCTTAGTTTTCTTTAGGACAACTTAAACTGATCCTCAGGATTTCCAAGGTTATAAATCTTTATGGCAGTAGAAAGTCTCATCTTCTTCCTACACGAAAGGACCACTGACTTTGTGGGTTAGTAGTCCAATGTTTGCTCAGCCTATTACACCACCAGGGCTTGCTTGTATGCACATAAATAAGTCTTCCAAAAGAAGTTCAAACCTAGATTCTGTATGATCCTCCAGGACTGATTGTTTCTTATGTTGGTTATTTATACTTTGATCTCCAAGTTAAATTATGAGGACCCTAAGAAGTTCTCCTAGGCCCATTCCTTTACATCTGAATTGTCAATGATCAGGTTTCTATTGAATTCAAACATTCATACTTGAACATTTCTTCTATCGTACTTGGCTACTGCACTTGGATTTGTAGTGATGTCTTCATTGTCTGCACATAAGCCTCTAGGAAAGTGTATTAAAATAGAGGGAGCGCTAGCATTTCCACTACTCTTTGGAACAATGTTGGTGACTTTTTACAAATGATTGCAGATAGCTATGAATTTCTCTTTCTAGACTAATTTATTTAACATTTCTCCCTCCATAGTACAAGTGATTCTTGATGTTTACCTAGTATTATCATGATTTCTACCTGAGTGCTTGAATTCTCATAGAATTTGGTTGAAGAAAAACATCAGGTGATTTTTTTTTTCAAATCATAATTGCTTCAACTTGACAGCAGTTGGTTTAGTGAGAAAATGGAGTCTCTCCAGGATGCCACATTTTTATTCTGAGTGGTCTCTCTGCCAGGCATCTTTTTAGTCCAGTAAAGAGTTAAAGCCTCGGAAACCTGAAGGGTCAGTTGTACTCTGATGTATAGGGTCACGGTGGGTCAGTATTGATCCAATGGCAACGGAATGTGGCTTTAGTTTGACATCTGGCTGCAGATTGTGATTGAATTTGCCAGGCTTGTTCTTCCAACATTTTCATGGCTTATGTCTACCCTATCGTGGCGAGAGTTGAGCGCCATCAAGTTGATCCCAACACAGAGCTACCTCCTGTGACAAAGCAGAGACCATAGGGTTTCTTTGGCTGTAATGTCACAGATGCAGATCACGAACTCTCCTGCTGAGTTGGTAGAAGGGCGGGGCGGGGGGGGGGGTGCGGTGTGGTGTGGTGTTCAAACCTACAGTTTTTAATTAGCAGCCAGGCTCTCTCAACTATTGTGTTGTCACAAAACTCCCAACTCACTGCCGTTTCTGATGAATAGAAACCCAGTAAGGGAAGGCTACGACTGCTCTTGTGGCTTTCAGAGACCATAACTCTCTCCAGGAATGGAAAGCCTCATCTTTCTATCTCAGAGCAGCTGGTGGTTTCGAACGGCTGACCTTGCAGCTAGCAGCCCAATGCATGATCCACCAGCCCATCGGTCATCCCCACTGCTTTGTAATATATATCTTTTTAAAAGTGTAAAACCAAAAATCCACTGCCCTTGAGTTGATGCCGACTCACAGAAACTCAGGAGTGCAGGGCAGAACCACCCCTGTGCGTTTCTGAGACTGTGACTCTTTACCAGAAATAGAGAGCCACGGGGCTCTTTTTTCCCCAAAGAGTGACTGGTCGTTCAGAACGTTGGATGTTCCTAGAGGTGTTCTGAATTCTCAGCTGTAAGAGGTCGGCTCTAGATGGCTAGTAATTGGAAGAGTTGAACTCCCACCCTATCTCTTTATACAAAGTCCTTTCCTCTAGGACAATAAAAATAAAAATTAAGGCACTGCCCCCAATCAGATGCTTTGCTAACTCATAGCAGCCCCACAGAGGGTTGAAATAAGGCATAAATAAGGCTGTAAATGCTTGTGGAGGCAGACCCATTGGTGGCATTGAACTGTCAACTGTGCAAGTAGAAGTCCAATAGCTAATTCACAGTGCCACAAAGGCTCTTTCCCACCGTACCACAGCAGAGTCTATATAAGACAACAAAGGACTCTTTGCACTCTCCATCCTGGGGTTCTTTCAGAGACCTACAGGGCCTGCATAGCCAAGCATATGAAAGCAGAGAGGGGAGCTCATAGGCAGTGTTAGGGTCCACTGCTTTCATCGTCCCCTCATCTCTCTGTGTGTCCATTCCTTACTGGTGACTTTCCATTGATGCTTCCACGTGATGGGGAGATCAGCATCCTTCAATGAAAAGATAAGAGCAATAAAATGGGTATCGACACACACATGATCTTCTTCTCCTTTCAATATGCTTATACCAGCACTTTTGACCTAGAAAACTCTCTCCAAAAGAAAGCCTTAAACTGCAGCATTGAGCATGGAAAGATTGAAGAAAGCCTTCTAAAAGCTATAAAAGTAGAATTTGTATGATTTGGTTGGAGGGGAAGGGTGTGTGTTTACTAGCTTTAAGGTAAAGTCATGCACAGCTGTTCTGTGAATTTTCTCACGGGGCACAGTTTCAAAGCCCTCCTTCCCTCTGGGCCCCAAACCTGTTTACAGCAGCCTCGCGCCTCCACAGTTCTTGCCACAGGTAGTTAAGTGTGAATAATGACAACCAAAGAAAGAAAGAAAACGAAATTCCCATCACTAAAGGAAAACTCAAGTTAGCCCTCTGGGGGAAATGCTCACAAGGATTAATTATATTGTAGGAGTTGATATCTTTCTTCATTTCCCTTTCCAGCAGTTTTGCAAATACATTTTTCCACATTTTGAAAGAAATGTAAGAACTCCCAGGTTCCCCCGCCAGAAATCCCTGACAGTCTCTGATAGCTGAATAATGGATGAAGCTCCACTGTTTACTTAGCAGGGGGAGAAAGAAAGAGAGTGATAGAGAGGTCCAGATAGAGTGCAGGGCTCCGACATCCCCTCCTGCTGAACAATGGTGACAACAGTAGCCTGGCTGCTTTTCCGTTTTGTATGTGGACACAATGCAAGTAGAAACCAGAGTTATTATCATACCAGAGCCATACCTTAGAGTTAATCAGGTCATCTTCCTCTGTGTGGGCGACATTGCCTCCTTCACCAAGGGGTGAAGACCTGGAACACTGATTTCTAAGCATTTCCCTCTCAACTGGCTCCAACCCCTCGTTGAACTGCTGCTTAAGAGGAATTTCCCTGAGAAGTTACATAGCATTCCCAGCTGCGAGATCCCTCTGCTCAAACCACACTTGCCTTGACTGGAAACCTGATTGAAAAAGGAAGGTATGGTTAACAACAGTTGAGGTTTTCATCGCATGGATGCTCAGAACTTTACTGCTGAGTAATTTGCAATCTCTCGCTCCTTGCAAAGACTGGCCATGTGCGATCTCCTTGAGTTGAAGGCTGTCAGGGTGCTTGTCTTCTGAGAGAACACTCCCCACAAAATCTCCCACCATGCCTGTCACTAGGACCTAAAATTCCACCAGGAGAGATTCACTCTTTTGGTTCTGGAGGCATTGGAGTCCCTGGGGGCCCTATTATAATGCAAAAAAAAAAAAAGTCCAAAAAGAATAACAGCACTGAAAGCTATTATTAACTGACAGCAAGGAGGCCCCTGGGATTTGGACACAGGATAGAGCCTGAGGAATGACTACAGGAAATCAGGACACAAGGAGAGGGGAGGCAAGATGGTATCATTAAATAAACTTCACAGTTTTTCAGGGGCAAGCCCACCCTCCTCTGGCATTGCCTACACTAAGGGAATTCCACTCAATGTGGGATGATGAGCACAATACAACAATTTATTTTCAGTCGTGCTAAAGGAGAAAATCAGCCATGACACTGAAGAGTACTTATAGGCAGAACTCTGACTTTAGTCAAATATATTTAATCAAGATGTTGCCCCTGGACTTTCTCACCCAATGCCTTGAAGTAGTCACCTGGGCTTGTCAATAAGGGTTGTATCTAAATCATATGGTGAAACAGTTAGTGTTCATGTTCTCCTCTGGTCTCTGGCCCTCCTGGGGAACCAATGACACCATCGCGAACAAGGTCAGGTTGGCAAACTATATCGATCTTACTCTTTGGTGAGAGGAAGGACTATGAGTACTTTTTTTGTTTATTTCTTTTTTAAACTTACTTTAAAACAATGCAGATTCCATATGTTGGGGGATAGGAGATCTTTAGAAACCAACCGGGGAATTAACCAGTCAGTGAAATGAATGCACCCAGCAGAGAAGAATTTGGAAAGGAGGAAGGGGACTTCCTGAATTTCCAGAACACCATGCTGTATTGAGCAAGGTGTTGGTTTGTTTCGGTAAAGAGGCTCCACAGCAAGTCTTTGCACTCTCTTCGGGATGCTTCCTACTTTTAGAAAGTAGTTTAGATACTGTGTTAGTCTGAGCAGACTAGAAAAAAAATTCATAGACACTCATATGTATATAAGAAAGAACTTATACACAAAAGCAATTGGCTATTAAAAAACAGCCCAGCCCAGTGCAAATGAAGTCCATAAGTCCAATAGTAGTCCATAAACCGGATACCAATTTATCAATTCCTCTTCAGACTCAGGTAACACATGCAAAGATGCTGACTTCAGGACGATCACAGACCAGTGGGTAGAAAGTCTTGTGGCTCTAACAGCGGAATACGCATCTCAGCACTGACAGATGTCTGTTAGTGGCTCCTCCAGTTCTGGAAGCTTAGTGTAGCTTCGTGTGTTTTGTCAGCTGCAGTATCTCCCAGGAAGTGAGCATGTGCCCCACCTCCAGTGAGCTATTTATCTCCTTAGCACCTCTAAATGAGGTCATCAAGGTGCAATCTGATTGACAGACTAAACTTCACCCCTTCGCTCTTAATCCTCTCACATTGACAACAGATTGTGTAAGCACGATAGATAATGAATAAAACCTACTTCCATCAAATTGATTCCTATGGCAAGTGACCCAATACAGGGTTTCCAAGGCCGTGTAACTTAACTGGAGCTAACAGCCTCCTCACTCTTCGTTGGAGTGGCTGGTGGGTTTGAACTGATGGCCTTGCTTATGGTTAGCAATCCAATGCTTACCCAATGCCATCAAGGCTCCTTGGATTAAATAAAGGTCTGGGGCTGAGCCCTAGTGGTGTAGTGGTTGTGTGCAGGACTGCAGCCCACAGTGTTGGCAGTTCAAATCCAGCAGCAGCTCTCCAGGAGCAAGGATGGGCTTCCTACTTCCACCAGGGTAGTGATGCGACACCTACCCCCCGCCAAAAAAAAAAATAAAGGTCTAAAAAAAAGTCAATATCTAAAAAAAAAAAAAAAATGCCAAGAAAGAGCTCCCTGGTTATTATTGTGTGGTGGTGACGGTGGTTTGTGTTCTTTGCTTGTAAGGTGTGGATGCACAGAGGAGACATCGCGGTGGAAAGAGGAATTTCCGCCAGAAAGATCATTTAAAGCAATTGCAGATGTTGTGCCTTTACTGGAAAAGGAATGAAGTCTCCAGTGGATTCAAATGGCTAATGTATTTAGTTGCTGAATTCAAGATGCATTCCAGTCCACAAGAGGCACTTCAGAAAGTCAGCCTGGTGTTCTACTTCCTAAAATCAGCCTTGAAAAACCTGAGGGAGTACAATTCTTCTGTAACACACATGGGTCACCCCGAGTTGGAAACAAGTCCCTGGCTACTGAATACTGGTTATTGGTGAACCGATAGGCTGAAGCAGTGGGTTGTTCGTCTTTCTTCACATAACTGGAACAAAGAGAAGGATGGGGTTTGCTTGTGTGTCGATAGGTGTTCTGTTATTCCTGATGTTGCTCTTTTGTTTTGTTTGACTAGTAAGCAGCCAAACGTATTTGACTGAAACCCAGCCCCAGTTCCTAGCACAGGCAATCCATCTTTATAGCCAAGGTGATCAGACTTGAGTCAGGAAAATAACTTTTGACCAGGATATGATAGCCTGGAACATAGCTCTCAGGAAAAATAGATTGAGTAAGCATCAAGAAACTTATAAATTAAAGGGGAAAAAAGAGTACATTGAATTCTTTAAATGTGATTTCAGAGAGTATCTCTACACATGAATTAGTAGTGAATTCATGACTTAACAGTGATTACACACCTATTTTAACAAAGACTTATACTTTTGTAGAGAAGGATCAGCCACCATCTGCTCCTCCATCAGTCATCTCAGTTATCCAAGCTTGACGCCCATGACACTGTTAAGAGGAATCCCTCCAAAAAAGTATGTTTCTTTTCTGACCCCCTCGGAAGAAAGACATGAAGAATCAAGAAGCATGTGCGGGAAACTCTAGAGAAGACACACTATTACAAAGACTTGGATACTTCCCTGGCCCCAAACTTACCTCCAAACTCACTGCCATGGAGTCAATTCCAGTGGTGGTTCTACAGGACAGGGTAGACCTGGCCCCTGTGCGGTTCTGAAACTATCACTCTATGGGAGCAGCAAGTTCCAGCTTTCTTTCAAAGAGCAGTTGGTGGATTTGAACTGCTGTCCTTGTGGTGAGTAGCCAAACTTGTAATCACAACACCACTAAGGATCCCTCATGGTCCAAGAGAAAAAGAACATCTTTTCTTAATCTGTATAGAGTGACAGCTATTGGTCAGGGCTCAAAAGGACATTAACTTTGTTCATTGTCCAAGAGAAGTCATCAAATTAATAGCCTTTTGAACACGGGTCAAGAGCTGTCGCCCTATACAGATTTTCTGGGGTCTTTGCCTTTCTTTTTGATACTGGTGAGAGTAGGGGGTAGAGTAAGGTCAGAGTGTGATTTTGTATATACAAAGGTACATGCAAAACAAAATCATGTTGTGGCATTACTCCACATTCTGCTCTTTTCTTTATAAAAAGGAGTAAATATCCTCCCCCCACTCCCAGCCCTCTGAATCTGCCTGAGTGAAGGCCCGGTTGAGCCCATAACTGAGTTTTTATCTTCCATGTGACTCTGAGCTTCAGTTTCTGGCCAGTGAACTTCATGCACAGGGAGAGGAACAACCACCTTGCAGGGGGAAAAAAATACTTTTACAGGTTCCAATGGGGGAGAACATGTCTGATACTCTTCTCCTAATAGAGTACATTGGTTCTATTCTCTATACAACACTTGTGGAACCAGGCTATGAGCCACAGAATACCAAACAATGAACCTTGGATCTTCAAGGGGCACAATTTACTCCAAAGGCCGTATCAGAGAGATGTTAGGGAAAACTAAATTCTACATCAAACATTCCTGTAACTCGAGGTCTTCAGGCCCAAACTGCATGCAGTGTGAGGAAGCAAAGGACAGCTATACCAAGAGTGTTGCATTAGTCGGCAGGCTAACCTTCACTTAGTACTTCGATGCCTGACTTGTTTTATTAAGATATGTATCATTCCGATATACCTGTGTCTGACATTGCCAATGGATATTAGTGTAAGTTTTGCTTCACCTCCAACTCCCACTGCTTGTGTAGTGTCCAGTTGTGTAAGGACTTAATCTGTGCAAGTCAATAATCCATGTATTGCAATTTGTAGCTAGCCAACACTTGTTTTATCTCCTGTCTCAAAATTGTTTAAAATACATCACCATGGGCTAAGTCAATGACATTATAAACAGAAGGGAGATCATTGGTAAGTTTCTCCTACCATGAAAAACAATGACGTCTCTGTGTAAGGTGACCAGATGTTCCACTTTTTAACATGTGTCCCATGTCCTGAAGAGTTTTAAAATTAAAATAAATGTATTACAATGCTATTTTTGCATTCTATGAACATTTTTGTTGCTCCATATAGACCAAATTTTTAAACAAGAATATCCCCCTTCCCCTGGTCAATGGTGTCCTGCTTAAAATCTGGTCACTTTACAGTGAACCAGATGAAGATAGAAAATATAGATTTAGAAGTACATTTCGGACTCATACTTAATTCTACCTCCAACCTGAAAACAATTAGTTCTTATGACATGGTCCTGCTTGGTATGTGCCCTTGTTAAGGAAACCTTGAAGATATGAGTGTTACAGCAAAGTACGGTGAAGAAATTGGATGGTGCCAAGTTATCAGAGAGAACAGTGTTTAAGTTTTAAAAGGCTTGGTTTCAAACGTGCAGTCATCTAAATAATATGTCAACCAAGGCCACAATGAAGAAGCATATCAATGTCTATGATCCAAGGATTTTAAACAACAGAATCCAAATCTGAAAGAAAGAATGATATCAAAGCTCAAAATTGTGAAATTCTGGTTTGCAGAAAGCTATGAATCACAGTGAAAGCCCAAAATACAGATGTTGGATCTACACATAGAATAAGCCTCTGGTAATCCCTTCAAACCATAAGTGAAAGAAGGCTGTAACCTTGTTATGAAATAGGTGTTAGAGAGACAATGAAAATAGATAAAGTGATAAACTCTGATCAGAATCATTTGATCTCCCTTTTCATGTGCATTAAGCTCCATCTGTTTGCTTTTAAAAATATTTTGGGGGTTTTATTTGCTTTGTTTTATAAACTGGGGCTCATCTCTTGTATTTGGTTATTGTTGGTAGCATTCTTGACTCTCTGCCATGTATCTTTCTATGTTTTTCAGTTTATGAAACCCAGGTTGGAAGCATCTATAGAGTCAGTAACTAGAACAAGGGTTCCTGGCGGGGTACAGTTAGGGAAGGGAGTTTGTAATGGGAAGCTGATAGCAAGAAGTACAAGAAGGAAGAAAATGTTTTTTAAATGATTGTGATAGTGATTGTACAACACTGCTTGATATGTCTGAACTCTTGAATGGTATGGTGTCTGGATTATGTCCTACTAAAATGATGTGGGAGGGGGGAAATCTATTACTCTAATGATTTCTGGAACTTCTCTTTAAAAATTACAGCTACTGTCTGTAGCACATATTTTTTTAAAACCTATTTACACTAGGTACAATAGATTCCAACCCCCAAAGAGATGCCCCTGCTACCTCAGGAATGAAATGTTCTCATGCAGCTAAACTAAAAATCTCAGCAAATTTGAGCAACATATCCCAATGGAAAGCCATGTGCAGGGAAATAGTCTGAGATCATCGAGGAGACAGTCATCTTTGTCTGGGGGCCAAAACATACTTCCCCAGCTCGACTGCAGGATACACATAAATAATACTGCCTGGAGAAAGGTCACTTCTGAGGCTAGCACCAGGGCTAGCAGCGACAGCTTCCAAACCAACTGCTCTGAAAACCTCTGGCAAGCCCAGCTAAGTAACATAGGGAGAGCAGTGCTGAAAGCAGATAAGACTTAACTCCTCTGTGGGACGAGCCGACCTTGAACCTTATTGTTGCTCTGCAGATTTCAGAAGGCCTCACACTGCAGCCCCTGCAGCAAGGGAAACCACAGAGTCAAACCTTGAGGGACGGGAAGCACAGGCGGGGAGGGGGGGGGGGCATTCAGTGAGGTCAAAAGACCACAGTGCAGCAGGCAGGAATCAATACTGCTGAGCAGAGTCCAGAGGGATCAATGACCCTTAGACTCTGTGACAGTGTAGCGAACTTTATTAATAGTGCACGTGGGGTTAGCCCAGGGCTGTGCAGCAGTTACAGACAGACACCAACTTTTAAGGAATCAGAAGTACAATAATGAACTACACAAGAAGACTAATCTGTAGAATCTATAGTTCATAAGCAGGAATGTCCAGCAAAAATAGACCATTGAGTCACTTAAGGGTGGTTTGAAAGTCCCAGAAATCCATTCTCTCCTGGAATCTCAGGGTCTCAAATTGTCCACATCTAGTCTCCGGGCTAAATTTTCTTTCTCTCTTTTTTACTACTTGTAACTGTCTTACTGTGAGACATTTCAAGCATACAGAAAGGCACAGAGTATAATCAACTCCCACGCACTCATCACCGAATGCTAACGTTTACATACTCGTGGCCAAACTGCTTTCATCTCTACTCCTTCATCCCCTTTTGGTTCTCCTAATCCAGATCCACTGTACGGATTTGCTAAGGGGAAAATTGTAGACATTAGGACAGAATTCCATCTCAATATTTTCTGCTGAACTATCTAAAAAATACTCTTTTTTTTAAAGATGCCACCCTGGTTATCACACCAAAATTGAATTGGACAGGAGTTCTTTCTTGTCATCCAAAGTCCCACTGGTATTCAAAGTTCCTCAAACACTCTTATTTACACTATGTTCACTAAAATTTGTAACAGCTCTGGTGTTGGGCTGAGAACCAAACGGTGGCCAGTTTGAACTCACCAAGAGCACCTTGGGAGAAAAACTGGACTTTCTACTCCCTTAACCTGTTACCACCTTGGAAAGTGACAGGTGCAACTCTCACCGGTGCAACAGGATGGCTGTGAGTCGAAGAGGGCTCTGTGGTAGTGAGTGTGATTGGGGTTGTATATTTACATCTAGATGTCTAACTCAAGAACATACATAACAAATGACGGGCTTGCAATGTGCTTATCTTCCTTGCCTCTCTCTATTTTTCTTTGCAAAGTATTTACTAAAAGAGACTTCTTCTGCCCTATAGCAGGATAAGTCAAAAAGTATTGCCACAAGGACTCCAGTTCATACATTCACAGGTCTGTTGGGGGGGGGGGGAAGTGTCTCTGTGACCCACAGATGGCCGCAGACAAGTATTTCAGTAACACACTTGTCAGAAACTCATTAGGGTTCCTAATGAAAAAAAAAGTCCAATCCAATAGGAAAGTAAAAGGAACTACAGGAAAGAACTAGTAGGCAAAGGACATTTATAGAGGTATAAATACAGGACCATACATATGTAAAAATATGCAGTGATCCCCCCAATAAAACAAAAAAAAACATGTAAAAATATTTATATGCAATGATAGGAATAAAGGTCTATGTATATATTTCAGTTTTTAAGTTAGCAGACAGACATTGGGCCTCTATTCAAGTACTTCCTCAGTCTCAATGCAAGAACACTTTATTCTAATAACCTGGCATTCTGTGATGCTTACCTTCCCAAAATGAACACTGAAGACAAAATGGGTACACAAGCAAATGTTCTGAAGAAGGCTGATGATTCCCAGCTATCAAAAGATATAGCACCTGGATCTTAAAGGTTTGAAGCAAATCAAGTGGCCATCTAGCTGGGAAGCAACAAAACCCAAAAGGAAGAAGCACACCAATCTGTGTGATCATAAGGTGATGTCAGGGTCAGGTATCAAGCTTCAAAAAACCCAAAACAAACCATCTTATTTATGTGAGGGGGGTCAGAGTGGAGACCCCAAACCATCTATAGACAACTGGACATCTCCTTATATAAAGGTCACAAGGAAGGAAGAAATCAGCCAGGGTACAATACAGCACCAACAAAACCTACAATATACCTCTAGTTTTTTAATGCTTCCTTGCCCCCCTCCCGCCCCCACTACTTACAAATTCCACTAAACCAGAACATGTACAAGAGCTCTCAACACAAGTAAGCCAGGATAGATAACTCCCTCAGTAACAATAATAGGAGTAGTGATATCATGAGGGTAGGGGAAAGGTGGTGGGAGAAAGGGGAAACCTATCGTAATGATCAACTTATAACCCCCTCCCCTGCCACACACACACATACACCCAGGGTGATGAATAACAGAAACAAGGGTGGTGAGAAACAGCAGATGGTGTAGGATATGAACAAAATAATAATTTATAATTATCAAGGGTTCGTGAGAATGGGAGAGGGGGAGGAGGGAAAATGAAGAAAAAATGATAAGGACTTGAGTAGAAAGAATGTGTTTTGAAAAGAATGATGACAATCTATGTACAAATGTGCTTAATACAATTGATCTATGGATTGTGATAAGAGCTGTAAGCGCCCCAGTAATATGACTTTTAAAAGTATCCAATGGAAGCTGTGGTTT
The DNA here is from genome assembly GCA_004026705.1 of Nesogale talazaci. NCBI lineage: Eukaryota > Metazoa > Chordata > Mammalia > Afrosoricida > Tenrecidae > Nesogale > Nesogale talazaci. The sequence continues at coordinate 102,710 of PVJH01003426.1, forward strand.
CTGAGGGGATCTGTTGGGCTGGTTAAATTCAAGGACAAGGTCAACCAGAAGGGGACTCGAATGAGGATTTCCCGATCCATTTTCTCGAAGAACACAGGACAATCTCAGAGCCTTATCATGAGCCTTATCATGGTTTTGTTTTGTTTTCTTTAATGGAAAACTGCACTGTCGAGAAAAAAAAGTCAAGAGAAATGTACTGAAGAATCCCCCTCCCGACCCCATCACAAAAATGTACCTGATTATTCTTCAAAGGCAGCAAAGACTGACTCACAAGAACTGTATTGGGAAACTCTCCTATCCACCTTCCACTCCAATCTTGCCCCTTCACACTCCTTTCTTGTCCCCCAAACTCAAGGAACATTGAAAAGAAACAAAACCTGAGTACCCTGAGAATGCTAAAATTGCTGCTGCGATGCGGGGAACATTGAAAAGGGCAAAGTTCTTCAGGAAAGGCGGGCGAGATGGAAACATCACCTTCAAACATGTACAGACCTAGATAGATGGTATGCCAAGAAGTAATCATTTCACACATGTTGCTTAATAACAGTTTCTGTGATTTTAAAGCAATATGTTGAGCTAACCCTGAGAAAACTTCTCAAATACTGGGTTTTGCTGATTACATAGTCATTCAATTGATTCCTCTGCCTCCTGTATCTCTTGTAAATTTATAATTGTGTTTATAAACCTGATAAAATGAAGGTTCCATTTTTTTAAAAAATACTTTATATTTGATAAGTGCCTCCATGCAGAGGCAGATAACATCCAGTGTTATCTACTAGTAATAGTGTAATAGCTACTAGTAATTATTGTTTAATAGTAATAATTAATTATATTAAACATCTGTCAATGTCAATAGCTATTGTTGTTTTAATAAGTCATTTTATTGGGGGGCTCTTACAGCTCTTATAATAATCCATATATCAATTGTATCAAACACATTTGTACATATGTGGCCATCATTTTCAAGAGATATTCTTTCTACTTAAGACCTTAGTTTAAGTTCCTCTTTATTCCCTCCCTACCCAACCCTCCCACGCTCATGACCCTCATATAATTGTTAAATTATAAATTATTATTATTTTCATATCTTACAGTGTCCACTGTTTCCCTTCACCCTAGTTTTTATTGTTTATCTCCCTCAGTGGGGGAGGGGAATACATCTACGATTGTGATCAGCTCCTCCCTTTCCCCTCAATCTACCTCCACCTTCCTCCTACCTAGTGCTTTGGCCACTCCCATTATTGTCCCTGAGGGACAATACTGTACTGGATTCTACATGTCAAGAGCTCTTATCTGTTTCTGTGCACATGCTCCAGCCTAGCCAGATTTATTAGGTAGAGCTGGGGTGATGATAATGGCATGGGGGGAGGAAGCATTAAAGAACTAGAGGAATGTTGTACTTTGCATCGGTGCTACACTGTACGCTGGTTGCCTTATTACTTCCTTGTGACCCTTTTGTGAGATGATGTCCAATTGTCTACAGATGGGCTATTAATGATTATAGTTGCATTTCATCATTGCACTTGAATTCGAAAAGTCATAGTCTAGTTCTACAATTTATTTTTCATCTACTAGGTGAAATATCGAAAATATCATGGATTGCCAGAAAAACAAACCAGTCTGTTACACAGGAAGTGCCTTCAGAATTATTTCTGGTTATAAAGTTGGTGAGACATTGTCTTAGAGACTTTCAGCACGTTCTCAGGAGACAGCCATGTCTGGAGGATGACACCACCCTTAGGAAAGTAGAGGGTCGGCAAAAAACAAAACAAAGCCCTGCACCATTAGGATGGACACCGTGTCTGCAATAGAGGAATCTAACATGATAAAAGGAGATCAAACCTAACAGTGGGGAGGATGTACAGGATCAGGCACTGTTACATTCTGCTTTCCATGGGTCCCTATTCGCTAGAACTGCTTGCAGGACACCTAATAATAACAGTGGAATATTTAGAAGCACAGGATAACGTACCTCTGGAGAACCAACCACCTCCTTTCTTTACCAGTATTAACTACTTTTCATGATATTTACTTGTTTCATGAGAAGCCTTAACAGGTGCTTTTATTGGCATTACTATGGTCCAATATATTTATACACATTTGAGATACTTCATCCCACTGTATTCTTATTCTGAGTAATATTCAGATAGTCCTAGCTTTTACCAATGCTAGTCTCTTCAAGTTGTTTTAAAGGAACTTAGATATACTATTTTATATCACATTTAATAGCTTATGTATTTGCTCCGCTGCTATATCTCCTGCCCCAGACCCAGAACAGAATCCACCATTCAAATAAGAAATGTTTGTTCTCTAGAGACCACTATCTAGCCACTAGAGGTGCTCACTGATAACGACTGATCACTAACCTATCTAGAACAAAACCAGGATACAACTTTTTTTCCCCAAAAGAAAATATTTCATAAATTCATACAAGAATTTACAACTAAAATTTAGGATTGCAAATTTTTTACTTACAATTTTATAAGGAATCCTGGTGGTACTGTCCATTAAGCATTGCATTGGACTACTAAATGCAATGGCAGAAGTGAGAGAACACAGGTGCTGTGAGAGAGAAAGATGACATCGTCTGTAAAGACTGACAAGCCTCACAAACCTACAAAGGGTTGCTGTAGGGTCAGGATGAAGCAGAATTGACTCAATGGTAAAGACTTTGGTTTGGGGCTGAGTAGGTGTCAAAATCAGCTCTGTGGTAGATGGGGTTATCTTGTAATATTTGTACACCTATTCACTTACACCAAATTTAACAAATTTATTCTCACAAAATTATGTAATTGATTTAGCCTGTAATATGTCTTTAATGATTTGAGACAACCAACAGCAATGTTATCATAGTTTAGGTTATTTTTGCTCTTCAAGTATATTTCTCTAAAGACAAAAAAGGCCAATTACTATATTTAAAGTCATATGAAATAATACATCTCTGGGTGGCTAGGCCACCAAATTGATACTTATCTAAGTTTATTCATTTTGCTTTTGCTCACTCTCCCTCCCCCCTTGTTGCTCCCTTCTCTCTCTCTCTCTCTCTCTCTCTCTCTCTCTCTCTCTCTCTCTCTCTCTCTCCCCGCCCCCCATGAATACATTTAATTTTGTTTTATAATTTTATTTTAAAAACATGGTGTTGTGGATTTAATTATGTGCCCCCCAAAAGAAATATTGAAGCCCTAACCTCTGATACTGATGAACAGGACCTTGTATATATAGAGAAAATTTTGAAAAGGTTACCAGTTAAGTTAGCAGGGGGTCATAATGGAGTAGGTGGAACCTATTCCCAGCTGAGGGGCATTCTCTTAAAAGAGAAGAGACAGACAGAGGAAGGATGGTCCTGGGAAGATACGACTATCCAGATACCTGGTGTTATCAGAAGCTGAAAGAGACAGGGAAGATCTTCCTTAGAGACTTCAGAGGGACATGGCCTGGCTGACATGTTGATTTGGGCTCTAGCCTGCTGAACTGTAAGACAATACATGTCTATTCTTTGAAGTCACATCGTTTGTGACATTTTCTTATGGCAGCCCTAAGAAACTAAGACACATGGTTTCAAAATTGCAGCTACAAAATAAGGTGTATCTGAGATGTCTAATTTCTGTCTTATTCTGTCTCCTTCACTGAGCTAAAATATTTGGTAGGCTTTGACTCTTTTATATACAAACACATATACACTGAGAAAAACATAAATATTCTACTCACTCCTTTCTTGATGATAAGCTATATGTTATACTGGTGTTTAATCTTTCTTTTTTAAAAAATGTCCAACAGACTATTTTATGAACACATAAAATATTCATTATTTCTTTTTATATAATACTCCACATATAATAACCTCTTGTTTGTTTGTTTTTGTTTTTTGGCATCACTGCCCTCTGGTGGTCATGGGTGCTACCCAACGCTGCTCCTGAGAGCCGCCGCTGGATTTGAACTGCCAAGCCCGCGGGCCACAGTTCCGCAGCTACTTATGCCACCGGGGCTCAGCCCTATAATAACCTCTTATAATACTCCACATGACATATACTACACATGTATTATGTATCAACTAACATTGTGTATATTTCTAATTTTTGATTGCACAAATAATATACTGTGATTCTATAAAAGTGTGTCGATATATTACATATACATAGACATAGGGTGTATGTCTATGTATATTGTATGTCTGTTATGTATATGTATATATATTCCTTTCTTCCCTTCCTATCTTTTTTCCTTCCTTCTCTCATTATTCCACTTTCTTTTCTTTTTCCTATTCTATTCTTAGGATTTAAATCCCTCAGAGAGATCTAGTTGCTATGAGTCTCTAGGTGAATTGACTTATCAGATCATCTGGAATATAATATGTATTCAATTACTTGTTGGAAAAGTAAGTGAACCACTTTTTTTTTTTCCACCAAGAAGAATTCAAGCAAAATGAGAGCACTTGGCACAGGAAACGAAGCTCACCATTAACATTTGGGAAGCAGCTCATGGGGAGAGGTGAGGGGTGTAACTAGCCTTCTTCATCACTCTGCCTTTCCAAATGATTAATTGGGATGAAGATGTTTGTATGTAAATACTTTTCAGATAGAATATAATCCATTGAAGAGGATCTTTCTATAACAGCACCAAGGTCCTTCTGTTTTCTTTCCCTTTCTGGGAATCCTTTAGTGTCATGTATGTGTTGTTTTATTGCACACATAGTCATTGCTCTACAAACTCAGACCAGTAAATGTTAAAGCTAAAAATCATGATTGCATTTTTCCCTTGACACCTGCTAAGAAACAGCTTTCAAAAATTGCATCTTCTCTTCTATTAGAGAATTGTGCAACAATTCAGGTGCGCATTAAGCAGTGGGGAAGAACTGGAATTTAGGTATATCATTTCTCATTTTTTAGTGTTCCTTCCACTTTTAAAAGGGTTCAAATAAATTTCTTGAAAAGGGCCATTAAGACAAAAAATGGTAAAAGACAGCAATTGGATTTTTTTAATGAATGAACAGTAGAGAGGAAGAGAGAGATGGTTAAAAACGTGATATGAAAGTGATCAATATAGTTATGATTATTTTGCTTTTCAAATTTCATTTTGAGACATACATACATATAGACTTTTAAAAGATAAACTACATAGTGAATTAGAAGACCCAGAAACCCTTCCTGATCTCTGCACCAGGCCAGAAGGTTTTGGAAATTTAATAGACTAAATTTTATTCCAGAAAATATAGAAGTATCACAGAGTAATAACAGGAAGGTGAAATACAAATGCAAGAGCACAGAGAAAAGAGAAAACATAGTAAAATGCTTTTATTTGGGCAATTGACTGAGCAACTTTTACTTTAGAGGTGGACTCAACTAGAAAACCCAATTCTTAATCCAAGTCCATTTCACTGAATGCTAGGGTGGCAGTTACATAATCTGTTGTCAAGTTGAGAGTATGAAAAGTGATGTAGAGGGGTCTAGCCTGTCAATCAGGTCATAGGTTGAAGACCTCATTTAATGGAGGTCATTAAAGAAATAAATAACTTGCTGGAAGTGGGGTGCACACACACACGCACGCGCCACACACACGCACACGTACACACACACACACACACACACTCCCTGTGAGCCATTCCTGCTGACAAGTCATATGGAGACACAGTGATGGAGCCGGCTACCAGGAGCTGGAGGAACCAAGTGGAGACCCTGCCACCCTGGGATGCTTTCACTGTCCCTGGAGCATTAAACTTTCCACCCAGTGGCCTGCGATCTTCCTACATTCAGCATCATTGCATGTTTTGCCTGAATCTGAAGGGGAATGTATGGATTGGTGTGGCAGTCATGTACTTCAGTGTCAATTTCATGAAAGGGAGTGTAGTGGTGAAGTATAGTCTGTTAATCTGGAGACAGCCAATTATGTGTGTGGCATGGTTTTCTCTGTGTGGCATGGCTTTCTCTGAGAATTCTGGGAACTCTCATATTTCCCCATGGAGGTGAGAGACTATCAACTCAGTCTCTTGGAGACACTCTACTGACAAGACACAAAGCAGATTCCCTGTGAACCATCCTGGAGGAGAAGCCACATGGGCCTACCCTGAGGGAACCACCCCTCTGAAGCCAGAAAAGCAACATGGAGAGTCCTGCCATTTTTGAGAAGCTTCCACCACCACTGGATACGTAAGAATCTGCTTCCAACAGCCTGTGATTGCCCTGCTGTTGATGTATGTCCTTCATGAGTCTGAAGAGGACTTAAGGATTGGTATCGGACATAGGGCTAATATTGGACTTATGGACTTGGACTGGACTGGGATGGGACGCTTTCTCAATGTTCCATTTCTCTTGTATATAGACTTCTCCCTTATATACCTATGCATGTTTATGAATTTGTTTCTCTAGTCTACCTGGACTAACACAATTGGTAACAGACATATGGGCTAAAAATGGTTTTATGGATATGACCTGTACTGGGCTAGGAGATTTTCTCAGTATAAGTTGCTCTTTTATATAAAACTCTTTCTTATACACATAGGAATGTCTATACATTTGTTTCTCTAGTCAACCCAGACTAACACAGTTAGTTAGCCTGACTTCTGATCCGTTATGATCTGTCAAATGGAAACTCTGGCTTCCCTCTCAAGGGTGACCTTAGCATGAAGTTTGTACCTAATTTCCACTGATTTAGAAACACTCTAACCCCTATCATTTTCTGCCATGGCTGGGTTTAAATTCTATTGGATCATTCTGCTACGCAGTTGTCATAGCAACCTTCACAGTCTAAACTTGGGCATTTGGAGGAGGGGTTGATTCTATCTGGTAGGAGGCACATTATTAACCAGACAAATGAGGCCTGAGCTCAGCCCTGCAGACTGTGCAGTCAGGGGCAAAGGCTATACAGGGGTGCAGGGAGGGGTGGGGAAGAAGAATAAGCAGGGGTGCAAACCCAGGTCGCAGCCATTGTTAAATTTCGCTCCTCTAGCAAAACAATTACTCAGTGCTTGCAAGACCCTCTATGGGCTGTCCCATGAACTCCAAATATCTCAGCACATTACCAATGCCCCCACCAATATCCTCTTTCCCTGTCTTAATGACCATTTTTCTTTAGTCCTTCAGAAATCCTCTGTTGCTGCTACACATGTCTGGTCACTGACCTTCAAGGACTACTGGCCTATTGATACAGCCAATTTGGACTCATCTACTCATCCAGCCCAAAGCACTCTCCCACTTCTCTGCCTCCCACCTCCTAAACTCGGGGAACATTCCATTTCCTGTCTTCCCTGCCTTTGTGCCAACACTGATTCATAGAAACCCTAGAGTGCAGGGCAGAGCTGTACCCATCTCCAAGACTGTGACTTTTTACGGGAGTAGAAAGTCATATCTTTCTCCCTCGGAGCAACTAGTGGTTTTGAACTCCTAACCTTGTGGTGAGAAGCCCAACAGTAACCATGATGCCACCAAAGTTTCTAATCCCTTAGGTGTCACACTCATTGTCACACTACTCTCCACTCATTGGGAACTACTGGTTCAAAGAGGTGCACAAAAAATATGGTTGTTTTGTTTTTACAGATGCCCCATGATCAGGAATCGTGAACCAAAATGGAAGCTTCAGCAATATGGGCATAGGGATCTGAAAGCACTTGTCTTCTGGTGTGCATCTTTTACACTATCATCGAGGGGAATATTGTTCTTTTTAATTAGTCACAATTTCAGAGGATAGGATTTGGTTGGAACACGCATCTTTTCCCATTGACATTGATAACCTCTACACCCTCTGCCTGCTATCCTTGTCTCCATTCCTGATAGTAACAGCTCCTCAGAATTCAGGACTGGACTCAAATATCACCTCCTTATAGAAGCCTCTCTAACCTTCCATTGGAAAAAAGCCTACCCAGCACCCCATCCGACATCCCGTGCTCAGTTTGCATAGTGACACTATCCATGTGTGATATTTCATTATTCTCTTGGCTTCTTCACAGGACTGTATGAGCCTTATGAGAAAGACCTTGACCATACTACCTGCAACTGGTGCCTGAAATAGTGCCTCACATATACTGCATAGTCAATCAGCATTTCTTGGTAAATCCGTGAATTGACATTCTAAGAATTATGTGTTTTTTTCTTCAAGTATCTTGCCCTTTCACTTACAAGGGGAAGGACTCATGGGTATGACGGAAAATGTTTGAATTCAGTAAATGTCCTATCTTGATGAAAGACCAGTTCAACAGCCTCTGAGGAGCTCAGTGAGGCTTCTTCTCTCTACCCTGCTAGACAGTACCTTGTATGGAAAGGGTCTAATTCAGCAACTAATTTGCAACCGATTTCAAAAATGCTTTAAAGTCTTGAGGGATTTGGGGAGGATCTCTGCAAGTTCATTTCTAGGCATTTAAGAGGAAAAGCAAAACAAAACTGCATGCCCCACTGCAGCAACCCTATAAAAACAACCCACTTCTATCCAGCCCATTCCGATCATGGTATCTCTCTCAGTCAGAGGAGAACTGCTCCCCCAGAGTTTCTGAGCCTGGAATGCAGCAGCAGACCTCCCCATCTCTCTCTTGCTAGTGGGTTCAAACTGTCTACTTTGCAGTTAGTGAGCCACACAACCCACCCCACACAAGGTCTCCTTCTGCATTCCTATAAAGTAAGAGTATTTCATACCTTAAAAAAATTATATATATATATATATATATATATATATGTATACACACACACATATGTGTGTGTGTGTGTGTGTATTTCTGATCTGGCAGCAAACAGAATGTTTAAATGTTCCAAGTTAAAGCCAAACCTAGGCCTTTTGATTTCACATCAACCATCTGT
>PVJH01003426.1:111589-142592 GCA_004026705.1 Nesogale talazaci
GGGGGGGGTGGGGGTGAATGCACAGAGTACTGCTCACTGAAATTCCTCTATTTGCTTTTCCACACAGTACTCCAAGGAAAGAATGGAATTTTACCAAGTTCATGTCTCCAATGGTTGACACACCACTCCCTCTACTCCAAGAATTCTCCAGAGTCTGCTAAGAGTCAGAGGCGAGAAACCCAATGAAGTCACAGATTTAGCAAAGCCCAAATAGAGTACCCAGGACCAGCACAGATCTCTTCTGGAAAAATAAAAATAAATGTCCAATTGCAACCAGCTCTCAGGCAATCTTGCCATTTGATGTGAACTGCAAGGATTGACGAGCAGCTGGAACTCTCTGGGCAAATTTGAGAGATTCGCTTCACAGTGAGGGAAAGGAGCTGAAGATGGAATTCTCCAGGCAGCATAGTTCAGAAGCTTTAACACCACATACCCAAAGGACATAAACTAGCCCCAAAGAGAACTCTGCTCACAGCTTTCCATCCCCTTCACTGACAGTTAGCATTCAATATGGCAAACTGCTGGAGGAGATTCAAGCCTCCAGTGGGTCTCCTGAGAAGTCTTCAGGTCTGACAGGTCTAATGAAATAAAGTCATCCTCTTTTCCTCCCTGGTAAATCTTTCTGGAAAACTGGGTCAGAGAACAGGCACAAATTTTCTACAACACTCTTGTACAGAATCCCTATCAAAACCATTTAAAAATTAACTTAATTTCATAATGTAAAGAACTAAATGTTTTCCTCCTCTGAGTTGACTCAGAAGAATTCATGCTTTGACCTGAGAAGCTCTTGCAATTTTCTTTTTCTTTTTCCTTGAGACACTATGAAAATAATACTGTTAATACCTACTCCTGCAAAGACTTGGATGGATCTATAATGTTTCTTAGGGTTTTAACATCTGGAAGGATCAAACCTACGGGAACATGGTTGCATTCTTGCTCGAAAAATATTTCAAGGCCCTTTTCCCCTTATTATAGATATAAAGGCTTATTTGATTGTCTGCAAATGGCACTTTAAGAAGAAAAATGGGTGACTGCATTAATTATAAACAAAGATAAGATGTCTTATTTCTTTTATTATTCCTTATAAAAGTCCTTTAAAGCAGAACCTCACTGTGTGTCTACAACCGCCAAGCAGAGCCAAGTGTTCAGGTTGTGTCATTTGATCTGATACAAGCTGATGTTGCGCCTAGAACCCGATTGGAGAGTCTGATGACGTGGTTCATGCTGAGCCACAGAGACAGCGGAGGAAGTCTACAGAGAAGACTCCACACCTGCGCCCTGCTGCCTTCTTCTCCAGGTTCCCAGAGCCCCCTCAATCAAAGTGCATCACGAGACTTGACAAAGAAGGAAGAACATAAAAGTAGAGGAATGGGAGGAGGATTTTTACCCCCAATCTGCCTTGGGAATAGCATGGCCTCACTTTAAAAACAAACAACCTTGTATTGTGAGTTGGGTGGGGCTTTACTGAGCAGATCAACAGTTCTAGGCTCAACTAACCTCTGCATTCATCAAACCTCTCATCGTCTTGCCCTGTTCAGGTCGCTCCACCTGTGCATATCTAGTGCCTTCTTGTTGGATCTTGGCTTACCTTCACCAACAAGACACTGAACGATCTTCTAACTTGGCCTTCCCCTTCCCTCTCTGCTAACAGTCAAAGATTCTTTCTTTTGGTGTGAAAAATTTCTCTTGCCTTTTTTTGTATAACAGTAGTCTCATACAATATAGTTTTTGTTCTATTTTATTCAGCATAGTGTCCTCCAGATGTATGTGTCATGTATGTGTATGTACTGGGTCCTTGTTATTTTTTTTTTTACTTTTCTTGACACATAATTCACACATCAGACAATTCGGGAGTTTTATATGTTAAAAAGTTACGTTGTAAGGTTGCATCGCATCCCACTATATGGAGGTCCCCAGATGACTTTATACATTCTTTCACTGATGAGCATTTATATGGTTTCCTCTGTTTGGGGCTCTTGTGAATAGTGCTACAATGAACATGGGTGTGCACAGAGAGCTTACTGCTTTAGGATTGCTAGAGAGATGGCTGGGTCATATGATGTTCTTACTCCCAATCTTTTGAGGTAAATCCATGCAGGTTCCCACAGTGGTTGTTTTATTCACAGGTCCACCAGCAGATATAAAGTTTCTTGTCTCTCCAAACTCTCTCCAGCACTTGTTGTGTTCTGGTGTTGCTGTTGTTTGTTTAACTTTGTCATCAATCATGGGGCGAGATGTTCTTTCATTGTTGTTTCAACTTGCTTCTTTTGCATGGCTAATAGCGGCAGATATTTCTTCAAATGTTTGTTAGCTACTGACTGTCTTCTTTGATGAACTCTCGGTTCCAGACCTCTCTCCAATTTGTTGTTCCAATTTGCTTCTTTTGCATGACTAATAGCGGCAGATATTTCTTCAGATGTTTGCTAGCTACTGACTGTCTTCTTTGGTGAACTCTCGGTTCCAGACCTCTTTCCATTTTTTTTTTTGATTGGATGATTCATCCTTTTCTTATGGAAGTGTTGTTGACGTTTTCTGTAAATTTTAAAAATGAGTCTCTCTCCATATATATCATAGCTAAAAAAATGTTTCCTAATTTGTGGGTTCTCTTTTGACACTTTTGGTGAAGTCTTGGGTATAAGCACATGAGCAAACATAACAAAAAACACACCTAGCAGAAGACAAAATGGTGTCCTCTACATTGGTTGCCTGAAAGAATGGGTCCCAAGTATCTGAGAGAAAGCATTAAAACCAAAGTCAGACGCAGGAATGGTTCTATGCTACCATACAGAGGTTTACTATGAGCAGGAATTGACCCCTTCAAGAATTTCATTATGTTAAAAAGCTACATTTTAAGGTTGCATTGCACCCCACTATATGTAGGTCCCCAAATTGTTTTATACATCCTTTTGCCAATGAGCATTTACATGGCTTCCTTTGTTTGGAGCTATTGTGAATAGAGCTACGATGAACATGGGTCGCTACGGGTCAATTCCTGCTCATAGTAAACCTTGGTATGATAGCGTAGAACTGTCTTCCCCAGGGTTTTGAGTGGCTCCTTCTGTGAAAATACAATGTAACCTGAGAGAGCCAGAGCCTTTGTAAGACAGAACCCTATGAAACAGTTTTCACTAAAGTTCTAGACAAGTGCTAAGACCAAACCCAGCCAGAGATAAGAAAGGTGTGATATGTGGAAAAGCAAGGTAGTGTCATTGAGTTCTAACTCCTCAAAGGGTTCACTGGAGATGACCAGGCCTTTATGTGGAGGCTTGTTTGGATGGAAAGGACCACGCTTTCAGTTAGCACTTAACAGCTTGCACCAACCAGAGATGCATGGCGGACCCGCATGGAAGTCATGGAAGAGAGAGCACTCATCTTCTCTTCCCTCTGGAAAATACCAGTGGATAAGTGATCCTAAGTGGAAAGTATGAGATATATAAAACATGCTTTCAGATTTAATATCTCATTGAAACCACCTAACGTCCTGAGAAAGTGAGTTTCAAAGGTGAGGAAAATGGAGATTGACCCCAAATATTTTATATCTGAGGAAACAAAGAATTTAATATTCCTAAAATTCTTCAAACCCATTGTTCTTTCTTAGCCTCTGCCTTGTATTAGTGAATGTCCATCTCTGAAAGACAAGGGACTTGGTCTCTTATCAGAGTTTCCAATTCAATTCGGGAATCTGGAATCTGTGTGCAGTTATGAGTTATAAATTATATTAGCTCAGTATAAACTATATGCTCTTATCTCGTTATGCTCATTAGTTTCTGCTTTAAATTCTAACTTCTTTGGCCTCTCGATGATGCCCAGTCTAGAGTCAGTCAGCTGCACATTATCAGAGAATCACCCTCTGAAACCGAAGCTATAAATTCCTCTGTTATCACAGTGCTATTTGTTAGCATCCATAGGCTTTTATAGCCTGTGACCTTTGGGAAATAAAAGATCTATCTTCTGAGGCACTTCTGGGTGGATTTGAGTGACCAACCTTTTAGGTAATATGTCTCGATCAAAAATTTCGTTTTTCAAATTAGCACAGTGGTAGTAACAAAGTGGTAACCACTAAAGTTATAGAAAAGTGCCAAGACTGAACCCAAAGAGAAGAAACGTGTGATATATGGAAAAACAAGGTAGTGTCATTAAGTTCTAACTTAATGAACAAAGGGTTTTTGTGGTAAAATTAGTGGCTGCCTAAGTAGCATGATAAATCCTAGGAATTGGCTTTCATTATGGAAATTAAAGATACTCTGGATACATAGGTTCATTCACTAACTTTATCTGGAAACACACCCATCCTTGCCTGAACTGGGTATATAGACTATGACTAGGGCTGTGCACAGGAACCCAAAAGTATCATAGTCTAGAGGGATCTCTAATCACTCCAGTATTCAGTCAGGATGCTTGTGCTACCTGGAAGACTCTGGAATTCAACTTGAAAAGGTCTTGCCTTCTCAGATGCCTTTCCTGGATAACCATGGATAATGCAAGTGGTTAACACTTTCAGTACCACTATGAAGGGTGGGGGTCCAAGTCTACTCAGAAGTAACTCGGGTAGAAAGGCCTGGCCATCTGAAGAACAGCCATGGGAAACTTTGTGGAGCATCGTTCTCCGATGCTAACAGTGTCTCCGTGAATGAGCATCTACTTGTTGATATCTGATTTGGCTTGCTCTTATCGGGCCTTACTGAGTGGCACAACACATTCTACAAACCTTTCTTGCTATTTGTGATACATAATTGGTCAGAAAAATATCCATTGAATGCATTCATTATAATCTGGCAACAAAGGAACAGAGGTGACCCTCATTACCTTCAAGCTTTTGTTAATGAATCTTTGTCTATTAAAACTATAAATAGAAGTTTCAGCTTCAAGTTACCTTAATTTGTATAAACATGTTTTCTTCATTTTATCAGGGGCTCTTACAGCTCTTATAACATCCCATACATTAATTGTGTTGAACATACTTGTGCATATGTTGTAATCATGATTTCCTAAACATTTTCTTACTATTTGAATCCTCACTGTCTGCTCCTTTTTCCCCCTCTATCTCCCACCCATCTTGCCCTTGTGACTGGATAAACCTTTTCTAAGATTCATTGTCTAGTTTAAACTCATGGCATTGTAGTATTTATTGTAAGGAACTCGCGTGTACTTTGCGATCAAAACACTTGACCACTGAGTGCAGGGTTGATGGTTTGAAGCCACCAGCCAATCTATAAGAGAAAGATGTAGCAGTCCACTTAACAAAGACTTAACTCACAGCCAGTGAGTCGATGCCGACTCAGTATTAAGATGCAGAACCCACTGCCATTGAGTCCATGATAACAGGGTAGAACTGCCTTGGGAGTTTCAAGACTATAAATGCTTATGGAGTAGAAAGTCCTTTCTCCCTCAGAGTTGCTGGTGGTTTACAACTGACCTTGTGGATCGAAGCCCAACCCATAACCACTATACCACTAGATCCTTGGAAGCCCAGGGACACAGTTCTGCTCTGTTCTTTAGGGCTGCTAGAATTTATAATTGAATCACCAGTTGTGAGTTTTGAATCTTAATAATGGAAGCCCACACACTGCATACATTCCATATCTCATGACACTTGGATAGAATCCTGACTTGAGAAAGACTAAATTAGCTGAGGTCATTTGTAGCATGCTTTTTTTCCCTAGAATAAAAATTGTCTTATTCTCTATGTTGTCCCTTGCTTCTCTTCTCTTTTTGTCTTTGAACTTGTAGGGCCTGTTTTCCTTTCCAAACCCATGAAAATATAGCTTGAAAATTGCTCACCTAAATGCCAGGCACGAAAGCAATGATAGAATTCTGGTAGAATTCTTACCTTGTATGGGAGAAGCGTAGGTCCCATTCCTGGCCAATGCACCACACACATAGCCATTTGCATGGTGCTTTAATATGTAACAGGATTTAGAGACACTTTGAGACTAAAACAGACTCAAAAGGAAGTCTTTTTTGAATGTGATCCAGTGAAGACTGTGGGCCAGAAAGGGGCCAGTCAGCAATGGATCACAGAGACTAGGTAGCATTGCATTCTTTTGTGTGTGTTGGGGGTGGGAGAAGGTGGGGGGAGCTCATGATGACCAAGAATTGGAGTCACAATAACAAATACCAGACAAAGATTCTCTACAGCACATTGGTGGGATAAGGATTTCTCCCCTAAGGACTAGATAAGAAGTGAGTGGGCACAAGAAGAAAAACAAAAGGATACATGAGAGGATCCCCCAGAACCCATCCAGGGCAATTGAAGATGAGAACAGGAAGCCTGATGGAGGAACCCAAAGGATTTACTTTTCTCTAGGCCTGGAGCCCCAGAGACAATCAACTCATGCCAGATACTTGGACCAGGGAGGGTGACCTTGGAAGTCTTATGTCCTGATGGGGGAGCATAAGGAGAACATCGTACCCAATCATACTTGAAACCAGGCAGCATTTCTCTGTGAGTTTGACCTGGTATTGCCACCTTCATAAAAATGTGCCAATGAGAAGAAGTAGCACATGGAGTATGGTAAAGAAACAAGACCACTAGTAGAAATGTTGGCTTGGGAATCAGGTTTCAGTCAACATTTTAAAGCCTCGGGCCTTCTTCTGGCACTCACTGGCCCTGAGTTGATTCCAACTCAGCAACCCAATAAAGGATTTTGAGACTCTGGCTCCTTACAGGTGAAAAATCCAAACTCACTGCCATCAAGTCAATTTCAACCAGAGGTGGGTTGCTAACCATACATTCAGCGGTTCTAACCTTCCAGCCACTCTGGGGAAAAGAGAGACGTTGTGGTCCAGTAAAGATTGACAGCCTCAAGCATGATAGGAACAAGAGAAAAGTAAAAAGAAAAAGAGGAAAGAAATAAGAGGTAAAGGACATTTGTAAGGTCTAAATATGGGCATATACATGGATAATATATATTTATATAGGATGATGGGGAAATAGAACTACCTGCATATATTGATTGGGTTAGTATTAAGGCAGCAGATGGATATTGGGTCTCCACTCAAGAACTTCCTAAAAGTGAGAACACTTTGTTCTAATAAATTGGCATTCCATGATGCTCACCTTCTTGACGGGATCACTGAAGACAAATGTGTGCATAAGCAAAAGTGGTGAAGAAAGGTGCATGGCTATCAAAAGATATAGTGCCTGGGATCTTAAAGGCTTGAAGGTAAACAAGTGGTCATCTAGCTGGGAAGCAACAAAGTCCATATGCAAGAAGTACACCAACCTGTGTGACCACAAGGTGTTGAAGGAATCGGGTATCAGGCATCAAAGAACTAAAAATTATATCATTGTAAATGAAGGGGAGTATAGAATAGAGACCCAAAGCCCACTTGTGGGTAACAGGACATCTCCTTACAGAGGAGTCACAGGGAGGAGATGAACCAGTCAGGATGCAATATAGCAATAATGAAACATGTAACTTTCCTCTAATTCTTCAATGCTTCCTCCTCCCCACTATCATGATCCCAGTTCTACTTTACAAATCCAGCTAGACCAGAGGACAGACCTGGTACAGACAGAAACCAGGAACCTAGAGGATTCAGGCAGATGATCCCTTCAGGGGCTCACAGTGGCAATACTGGGAAGGTAGAGGGAAGGGGAGGTAGAAAGGGAGAACCGATGATAAGGATCTACATCTACCCTCCTCCCTAGAGTATGGACAATAGGGAATTGGGTGAAGGGAGACATTGGACAGTGTAAGATATGACAAAATAATAATCATTTATAAATTATCAAGAGTTCATGAGGGGATGGAGGGGGAATGAGGAGCTTAAGTAGAAAGTAATTGTTTTGAGAACGATGAGGGCAACAAATGTCCAAATGTGCTTGACATACAATGGATGGATGTATGGATTGTGATAAGAGTTGTATGAGCCCCCTATAAAATGATTTTGAAAAACAAAGGTTGACAGCCTCAGAAACCTAGAGAGACGGGTATATTCTTTCCTAGGGAGTGGCTAGGAATAGGAGTTAACAGGAGTAGGCAGCCTCAGCTTTCTCCTGATGGGTTTGAACTTTCCAGCCTTGGATTTTGCAGCTTAACATTTTCTCAACAGCCCCGCTGGCTCTTCTGTGCATGGGGAAGATACCATTTTTATTTTTTAGAACTGCCTTATTTTCTTAGGTGGAAATAATGCATACAAAGTGCCCACATATCAAGATCACTTGGTAATTAACAGCAGTGACTATTTCGGTGGTCATCAAGCACCCTAAAAGCTAGGTTTCAGGTTGTTGTCAGTGGAGCTTTTTCTATGAGTTAGATGAAATCCAGGATAGGTAATCCATACAGATAGAAATTGGATGAATTGTTCCTGAGAGTTATGGCATGGGAGGTTGGAGGGAAATTGGGACCAAATGATAATGAGTACAAGAATGAAGAAAATGATCTAAATTGATTGTGGCCATGACTGCACACTGTTTTTAATATACTTACCATACAGGTTTGTATGGTACATTGATTATAAGCCAATAAAACTGCTTTGAAAAAGCAGGAGCATGTTGGGAAAGTGAATAAGCACTGATTGGTTAGGGTAGAGGCATGGTGGCAGGCAAGACCATTTGTGCTGCACCATGGTGTAATTCACACTTAATGACAATAACCTTGTCATTCAGCATTATTCTATTACATCATGGGGCTGAAAACTCCACATTCTCAGGTGAAAACTAGACTCCTCTGCTTCCATGGTTCAATTTACATACCTGAAATTTGGAAATAGATATATATATACTTTTTTGTACCAAGCAGCCTTTGTGTCCAGTTTCTGCCTTCCAGGCCAAACCCAGCTGGCCACCCAACACTCTTGTGTGGGTGTAGGTATGGATTCTATGTTAGAACTTCCTAGCCTTTGGCCATCTATGATGCATGCTTGGCCATCAGAGGTGATGAAAAGTTGCTTGCAGTCAAGACCAAGAGGCAACAAGGTAAACTGGAAGAGAAAGGGCTTCTACCCATGATCCTGATTACCCATAGAAAATGGAGAGAAGTTCTGACCAGAGTGCTCTAGCCCTCAGACCAATGGTCTGGGTTCAAGCCCCACCCCCACTCCACTTAAAAGTCAGGTGCCTTTAGTCAAGTGACTTAATCATACTTAAGCCCCATTGACCTTATTTATAAACTGAAGAGAATGGTACCATTGAGTTTTGACCGGTGTTTACCATACAGAATGGATCAAGTGCATCACCTGTCTGTCACTTTGTATGACCAGGGTGGTCTGTGTATTGCTGTCGTGCTGGAAGCTAGGCCATCAGTATTTCTAATACGTGTAGGCTCACCCATGATGGACAAAATTCAGCAGAGTCCTCAGACTTGTGTGGATGAGGCAGAAAGGCCTGGAGCTCTGCTTGTGGAAGGCAGCTGATGAACAGCCTATGGATCAAGGGAAACTACTCTCTGATAGGATGCCAGAAGATGAGACCCTTGCTTTGGAAAGCACTGCAAGTGCACAGTGACTACAAGACTGGCCTTGAGCTTCATAGAGATCACTGAGATGCCATGTGTGAGCGCTGACCGGTGACAATGAACAACCACAAGGACAACCAATGTACTCATGAAGATCAGTTGCTGAGAAAGCAGAGTGTGGACGGTAGTTATTATCACTAATATCCTAGCATACGCTTCCCGGTGTCTTTCCACGCTGCTCCCACACCAAGCAAATCACTGTGGGGCAGCACCCCAAAGGTGAGAAAAGGCCTAATGAAGAACTTAGGCTTGGTAACAACAAGGGAGCTTTGCGGCCATGAGAATAGGGCAAACTACTCAAGAGCCAATAGGGAGGCTAAGGACACAGGGCAGCATGACAAGAGAGAGAGTATGTGCCTCCCCTCCTCTTTGGTCTAGGACTTGGCACAGACACGCCCCGCTGAAACTGCCCGGACACAAAACACCAGCTCCTTCCATGTCAGCGTAACAAGCCCTAGTTGCACCACTAGCAAAACTGACTTCACAACACAGCCCATCGAGAAGGAGCGAAGCTTGACTTTTCTCCTTTATAGAAAAGGTGTTGTGTGCTGTTTACCAACTCCAGGCAAATCACTCCAGGCGGTGCAGCTAACGTCACGGATCTCTGACAGGCCCTGTCAGGGTTCTTCCTTTTGACAACATCATGCTATTCCCCTGCTCCCTTTGGTGTCCAGACCTCTGTTTCAAACTCCAGCAAAAAGCCCAGCCAGCCAAATTCACTCAAAAGCAGTGATAATAATAGGACTTCGCCTACCTCACCTTTGCCAGTTCCCTCCATTTCGAGGTTATTTTCTTTCCTGACTGGCTACTTCTCTGAAATCATATGAAAACCGATTCTTTTGCCTTTCCCTTTCACCTGCGAGGCCCTTTCTGAACATCTGTGGAGCATCTCTAGTGAGGAAGAATGGAGATGTGTTTTGTTTCCCTCTGGTGCCTCTGCACGTTCTTTCTGTTGGGGCCACAAAAGGGCTATGCAGGAAGAGCAGGTGTGGGGGGGTGGAGTGGAGGGGGTATATATGTATATATATTTTAACTTCAACCATTGAATATTCATCAGGTGTTGGATTCTTCCTCAACAATGAGCCAAGGGAATAAAAATAGTTTGCAGCCAGCTCTCTCTGCCACAGATCAGGCTCTGAACCACTGTAAGGTGGAGTTTTTCCTAGCGGGTGAGGGGAGGATGAGCAGCTGTGATTTCCCTATACATAGACCATGCTCAGAGCACATGCCTGTCAAACCAGCCCCCGGTAAGTGGCAAGAGTGATCTAACTTCCTTTCCCTAAAGGTAACTGTCCTCATTACTCTCATTACTGAGCAGAATGAACCTTGGGTGCATAATAGAATTTTCCTTAAAATATTCATCACCTGACAGCTGATATTTCAGCCATATTTGGCTTGAAAACTACATGGGGAGAGGGAAGTGGAGCAGCAGGGCTCAATTAACTTAGTATTTTGCTCACCTTCAGAAAGGACTTCTCAAGTCCAAGTCATTAAAAATGCATGTGCCTGCGTAACGTGCGCTTCTCCTGTGAGCTCGCTGAGCAGGACAGGAGTGGCCCCTGATGCACCAGGCGCCCCTCCTACGTTCACCCCAGCAGCCAGAGAGTCGGATGTCTCCTGCCAAAGATAAATGACACCTTTACCACATTTCACCATTAGCCCATTCTCCGCAATTACATCACTTTCTGCAGGAACAATCGGAACTCTTTCAGACACTTAATGGGTCCACGTGGGTAGACCAGCTTCTTCATGGCTTCTAGTAAAGGGGAATCCATGGGACAGGGGCCCACATCCGAAGTATTTTGGAAAGACAGTTGTCTAATTGGGTGGTAAGCCATTTATTTCTCTGAGCCTTTGTGGAAGTCCTTAGGGGGTGCAGACGGTCAATATGCTCAGCTGCTAACGAAGGGGATGGAGGTGTGAGCCCATCCAGAAGCCAGTCATCTCTGAGAACTCCTTGAAACACAGTTTTATTCTGACATTCCTGGGTTGGCCTGAAATTGATATCAACGCAAGATCCAGCCTCAGTTTCCACCTCGGTGAACTACACAGAAGTTTATGAGAAGAGGATGGGAAAAAGCACAGGGGAACATACACCATTGAGGTCAAATAAATGGTAACCGCCAGCCTCCTATCACGGGGAGTAGCCTTTTGTGACATCTGATACCACATGCTTTGTTTTGCATTACTATTGACTATCAAGTTGTTCTTATGAAAGTGCAAGTGCCCTGAAGTCAGTGTTGTAGGAAATAGGTTTTAGAAAATAGGTTTCTTGGGTTTCTTTTGTATTTTGTCCATGAGGCCACACAGTGTAAGGTGTCTCCTAAACCTAATCACTTCTGAGTTATAAAAAGAACAGAATAGACAAAGACACAAAAGGGTGAGGAACATTATCTGGCAATGGAAGTAGATGAATCTATAAGCCCAGGAAGGTCAAAGATTGCTCACTCCTTGGTGTTGAAATGGACAATAGGCTCTCCCCCGGAAACTGTATCCTGAATCCAGCCTACTGAACGGAAGGGACAATATGTTTCTGTTCTGTAAAACCAACCACCTGCAGAATTTCTAGGTTGACACAAACAGTTTACAAGCAACCATTCACCCACCTCAAGGTAGCATATTGGAACCCATCCAGTGGTTGTAGGAAAGGAAATCATTCAATTCACTGCCATCCAGTCCATTCTGACCCATAGGACAGAGTGGAACTGCCTCTGTGGGTTTCTGAGATTGTAACTCTGTGAAGGTGTAGACAGCCTGCTCTTTCTCCTACATGGAACCTAAGGACCCAGCTAACTGTTCCACTGGGATTATCACCAAGAAAACTTGACGAGGATGTTCTACTCTGTAAACACATGTCACTCACATGAGGCAATGGCTGACATGGAAGCACTTTACCATCAGTAGTGACAGTTAACTGTGAACTGAGTTAACTAAGATAGTCAGTGATCAGCCCAATCTTCAGGGTTCCACATTGTGGCTGGGACATCAAAAGAACTTACAAAACTCATGAGTTAATAAGTTAGTCACTCAACCATTGATTGCTATGTATTTTAATAGAATTATGAAGTGAACATACACTAATGAGTGATAATCTAATCATTATAAGCATTATTTAACATGAAACCAAGAAAAATGAGTTGTTCTTCTAATCACTTTTACTATCAGGTCCCAGGCAAACAAAAATTTTATTTCCGAGAAGAACAATTAAAAACAATGCCTTTGGATACAGACTCAAGGGGGGTGGGAAGAAACAAGAAAAGATAATTGCATCTAGGTGTAATGGTTTTCAATGGTCATTTTTCTTTCTTTGCTTTTATAGAAGTAGAGCGCAGGTCCTTCTTCCTGGTCTGTCTTAGTCTGGAAGGTCTGATTAAGCTTTTGCACCATGTATGACCCTGATAGCATTTGAAATATTGGTAGCACAGCTTCAGCATCACAGAAGCAGACAAATCACCAAAATATGATAAACTGATAGGGTGGCAGTGTTAGAGGAAGAAGTCCCAGTTACACTGAAATCAGTGGCAAAATAAGAAGCACCAGGAGTTGAAGGAATACCAATTTAGATGCTTCAACAAATACATGTAATCTGGATGCACACACATTTATGCTAAGAAATTTAGAAGACAGCACGCTGACCAAGTAACAAGAAGAGAACCATGTTTGCAAGTAACAGGATGAGAACCATACTTGCAGCTATTTCAAAGAAAGATGATCCAATAGAAAGAAAACCTATTGAACAGTGTCATATCACATGTAATTTCTACTGAAGATAAATTTTAAATTATTGCAGCAGGACATTTTCAGAGAACTGTCTGGATTTCAAGGCAACTTCAGAAAAGTGCATGGAACTAGGGACATTATTGAGTATCAGATAAACGTTGACCAAAACCAGAAAATATCATGAAAATATTTACCTATGTTTTATTCGTGAAGGCATTCAATCAGCTGGAGCATAACAAATTGTGGATACAACTGGAAAAAATGGGAATTCCAGAACTTATTTTTGTTTGTGTAGGACCTGTACATAAATCAAGAGGAAATCCTTCAAGCAGAATAAGAGTTTGACTCGTGGTTCAAAATCAGAAAAGAGTGTGTTGAGGTTGTATCCCTTCATCCTACTGGGTCAATCCATATGCTGAGCAAATAAACTGGACTATATGAAGATGAATGTAACAGGATTGCAGGAAGTCCCTTAACCTACAATACGCAGGTGACATGATCTTACTTGCTAAAAGGGAAGAAAGTTTGAAGTACTTACTGATAAATATCCAAGACTACAGCTTTCAATATGGATTAGACCTCAACATAAAAAGAAAATCCTCATAACTGGACCAATAGACAATACTGTGACAAACAGCCAAGATTGAAGTTGTCAGGTATTTCATTTTATCCAGATCCATAATCAATGCCCATAGAAACACTGTCAAGAAATCAAACAATGCATTGCACTGGGCAAACCTCTTTGACATGTTAAAAATGAAGATGTCACTTCCAGGACTTAAAGTGCACCTGATCCAAGTTATGATGTTTTCAGTCATCTCATATGCATACAAAAAGCTATACGATGAATCAGGAAGACCAGAAAATAAGAGACATTTGAATTATGGTTCTGGCAAAGAATATCAGATATGCCACAGACTACCAGAAGAATAAGCAAATCTATCTCAAGGAAAAAAATATATGGTCAGAATTCTCCTCAGAAGTGAGAATGGTGAGACTTGTCTTTGGACTTTGGATATGTTCTCAAGAGGGACCAGTCGCTGGAGAGGGACATTGCCCTTCCTTGATAAAGAAGAGGCCATCAAAAAAAGAGGAAGACCATTATGAAGATGAAGTGTCCTGGGGCAGCAACAACAGACTCAGATAAGGCAGAGATGGAGACACTGGTATGCTTGCTTTCATCCTATTGTTGATGGGAATGGCGATGAGATGGAATCCTCATGACAACACCAAACAGCAACAACAGTTGTGGTTGTGGGGACCTTCCCCCCTGGTCCCTAAACCAGCCTATGATTTGAGAATGTTTGGTTTATTTGTCCTCTCTTGGTTTGCTGAGGTTCGGTTTTGTGTCTGCCTCTAAATGTTCAGAATCTTATTCAACCTGATCCAAACCACGATGGTCTAGAAATAGGCCTTGACATTTAGCCAGACTTGGTTTCTATGCAATCTTCCAAGCACTTCTGCTTTCAAAACAAGCTGGGGGCAGGAAAACACAGGACGAGCCCTGACTGTGGGAGTACAGAGCTTCCCCAACTCAGCCTAGAAATGTTGATCTCCTTCAGAAAGTCATCGCAAGATACAACCCCCTAAAATAAAAGTAGAATCCTATTTTATTGATGATGTATTTGTACATAACTTCTTATTTTGTACTTTATCGGAAATATAAGTCGAGTCTTCCAAAAGAATGAAATAAAAATGATGCTAGCTGTGGACTTGGGGTGCTCACATCTTTCCTAAGTAGGTTTCGCCAAAGGCCTTCTCAAATCTTCTCTCAGCTTCATAGCTGCTCCCCCGAGACCAAGAAAGAAGCTACAATTCCTGCTCTGAGACACCATTGGAAGCCACAGTTCCTGTAGGAGTAGCTAGTACATTGTTTTAGGCTGAATGTTTTCTCCTTCAGCTCATGTATATGCTTGTTAAAAGAAGATAATGACATAACTTCCTTGTAATCTCTAACACAGTGTTTCACTCAAACAGGTGCTCAGATTCTAAATGCATTCATCAGGGATTTCTTTAAATCGGTGGCAAGAATCCGCCATATTTTCATTCCCATTTGACTCATGGCTGAGGTCTTAGGGTTGAATCCAATCATTTCCTTTATTTAGAAGAAATATGCTCAAAGCACTGTCATTCCCATCTCCAAAATTCATAGCAATTGAGCTACTGAGGACAGCCCTGGTGATTTTCTTATTCAAATGAAACGTCTGCCTCTTTGTGGTTTGACTTTGTTGTTGTTGGCCCTGGTTCGCTTTGTTCCAGACCACCAGCACTCCGAAAGACCAAAATTAATTGCCAGTTTTCTCATTTCTATGTCTAAGTCAGAGGGATGCCAGATCGTTGCAAAATGAAAACACATCCAATTTTAATGAAGTTCAAAGGAAGAAATGTTTATTTATAGATTAACATGTAGAAAGATCTATTGCTGATAGTTATTGCAACTGTGACAGCTCTTCTTAGCAGGAAGGGCAGGCAGGGAAGAGCAAAGGAGAGAGGAGATAGTCCTTCTGTGATGCTGAGAAGGAATCAGCAAGCCAGGCAACACAAAAGAGGCTCCTGGGTATTTTGACACCAGTGGAAAACACAGATGATACACAAGGGAAGTCAAAAGGGGGGGGGAGGGGGGTACCCTGGTAAAGGGTGCAGGTTTTGTTCTGTCATTTCATCAGACTTCAGCAGAGCGGTGTCTCGACATGTCTTAAGTGACAGAGCATTCCCCCACCTGTGGGGTCCAGTTTTACAGGTTGCTGAAATTCAATAATATCATTAAACAGTCCCAGGGTTGTTGCAATAGAGGACATGGAGGACCTGAGATGACAAAGCAGCAAAGAGACGTATAAGGGGCTTTAAAAGTTCATGGAATTTTTAAAAAATTCTCTTTTCATTCCATTTTTTTTATACAGAAAAGTTTCCGGGCTGTCGTGAGCCCTGGCCGTGCAGTGATTACAGGTTGTACTGCTAAGGCAAGGTCAGCAGCTTGAAAGCACCAGCTGCTCTGTACCAGAAAGGTAAGGCGTTCTGTCTTCTGTTCGTGTAAAGTGTGGTTGTCAGGAGAGAGAGAGAGAGAGAGAGAGACTCACAGGTGCAGTTCTACCCTGTCCTGTAAGTCAGAATTGACCCAAGGACATTTTAATGTTTGGTTTTAGTTACCATATTAGTCAGGGTTACTTAAAAGAAACAAATCCAGAGATGCTCATATATATGTTAGTGAGGGCTTCATATCAAAGAGCAATCGTATATTGAGAAAACATCGCAGCCCAGTCCAGATCAAGTCCATAACCCTGATACTAGCAATTAAGTCTGATACTAGTCCATAAATTCCTCTTTAAACTCACACAGCATACACAATGATGCTGAATGCAGGAAGATCACAGGCCGGTGGATGAAAAGTCTTCCAGCAGTGGTGGTGGAAGCATCTCACCATTGGCATAGGTCTCCAGCTCTCTCAGTGTGGCTCTTCCACAAGAAAGAGAGGGAGCTCTTCTAAGGCTCAGCAAGTCTCTGCATGTCACAGGAAGAGGAATCGGGGGAGGGGGAATTTCCCAGAATCGCACAAGGTCACACCCACAAGGAGGCAGCATCATCAGGCTGTGACCTGATTGACCCCTTCACTCATAGTACACTCAAGTTGACACAAGATTATGTAACTGCCATAGCTACCCAGTCCCTGTCCATTAGCATATGGCTTGGGGGGGGGGAGGGGGCGCGGCTTGTAAGGGTCAAATTCAATTCATTCTTACCCGATGTGTGACAGAGTGAAACTGTACACCAGTACGGTTTTGAATGGATGATTGTTAAGAAGTTAATGGCCAGGCACACTAGAACTTCCAATCTGTCCACAGCAATGGCTAAAAAGCACATCACCGAGGGCCAATTTCAATGAAGCAGCAAGTGCTGGCCAGCATCTGTAATGCAGCAGAGTCTTAGACTGGTCTCTCAAGCTCTTCATTGTTCCCAAAGATGTAAGAGCATCTTAATAAAAGTTTTCTTCCATCGAAATGAGATATCTTATCATACTCTTTTATACACTAAGACATTTACATTATTTTCCTTATTTTTATTAACTCTGAACTTGTACAAAATTTCTAGAATATGTAAATATTGCACAATGCTTCTTAATCCACTATCTAGGGATGTCATTTCTTTAAATTTCTCTTACTTTCATAGAAACCATATAGGCTTCGTGTGAAGTGAATTGCAAGTTAAGGCAAAGCAGCAAAAATACTCAATTGGGAGTAGGAAAACCCAAGTCCAAACTCCCAGTTTGCTTTATGTTTTCTGTGCAATCATCAATGGGTCATTTAACCAGTACCATCAGATCTAAAGTAAGGATGATCCTACACCAAGTTCCAATGAAAATAAAAGCATTGCTGTATGTAAAAGTTGAAGTACACAGAAGAGCTTAGCATGAGTGAGATGTATTAATATTCTTATCTAGCACATAAAATACACAAGCAGAGTGCTTCGCTAAACAGTTGTTATGTATTATTTCACCTTCCAGTTGCCCCAGAAAGCTAAGTTGCCATGTTAACTGATCTATTATAAGTTTCTGATTTCATAGATAGGAATTGCCCCTGGGTCAGATTGCATGATCCCAGTGTAGATATCTGGGTATCAGTGCACTTCAAAGTCTGGTCACTGCACCTTTCTAATAATTTGAGAAAGATGCCATGATTTTCTCAGAGATCAACTTTTCATTCCAAATGGAGTGAGATGCAGTTGTTTTCCAGTCCCCTTCTTTCTAAGACATGTCTAATAACTTTACGCAGCATTCAGATGGATTAGAGATTATCTAGGATCATGACTTTGTTTCAGGAAAATATTAAGTCTGACATCTGACTACTGTCAAGGACAACAAACGTCCTCTGCTATCAAAACTCCTAATTCAGTGCACACCACTTTTATTGTTCAAATAAAGGCTTTTTTGTAACCCCATCCCAAATCAAACCATTATTGTGGAATGAATTCTGACTTACAGGGACTCTGTAAGACAGAATAGACATGCTGCACTGTGCCCTGAATTGTAATCTTTAAAGAACCAGACTACCACATCATTCTTTCACAGAGCAACTAGATGGAGTTCATGCTGCTGATGATGGTGGGTTCAAACCGCCGACCTCTCAACTAGAAGCTGAGCATTTTGTTGACTGTGCTACCAAGGCTCCTTAGACAACCCCACCCAAAAGAGAACCCCCTGCCATTGAGTTGATATTGACCTATTCAGGGATGCTGAGGCTGTCAATCTTTAGAGAAGGAGACAGTCTCATTACTGCAGTAGCTGATGAGTTTGAACTACGGACCTTGTAGTTAGCAGCGACAGCACTTTTAGGGCTCTTTAAATGACTTCACATTACAGGCTAATATGTGATTTGGTACTTTGTGCAAGAAAGGAAGAGTCCTCAAAATCCACCATGTCACGGGAATCGTGAGGAGGTTCATTAAGATCAAACTGAGTGAAGCCTATCTCCCTGTCCTTCATCAAGACAGATTGACACAGGCGCTGCTTTAATGGACCCAAACATACCAACAATTGTGAGGATGACAGCGGACTAGACAGTGTTTGGCTCCATTGTAAGTCGGACTGCTGTGATTCAGAATCAACTCTACAGCACCTGGCAACACCACAACCCACTCTGGACATTTCCAAGGGCCCAATCATTTGTTCCACAATGCATGACTTGGAGTACTGGAATTGTAACCAAGCAGTCAGAGACACAGATCAAAACTCTAGCGTATGCTGCTACAGCAAGAAAACACTGCCCTGGCTCAGTTCCCCAGCAAGATGAGAATAACTTTTTGAGCAAAAAAACCTTTTGTCCCAGGCACCTACCTTTCACAAAGAAATTCTGATTTCACAATCTGTGGGATCTAATGAATAAAATTACCCCCTCAAATAAAGAAGAGGCTCTGTCTTCCATATGCTTGCCAATGAATACTGGCTTGAGTTCTATGCTGCCATTGACTATTACAAAGAGCTTATTAAAACAAACAATATTTCAGAAACAATTGTTCACAATCTCTTAAATAAAAATCCACACAATGCATCTTTCTAGGTAGCAAAAGGTCTGTTTCTCCCAAGTAAGCATTCACCAGAGTGCTTTATTTTATCATATAGGAATTTGAAAGCTATTTCTCCCTTAGCTCTCTGGAGGTAAATTTAGTGTCGAAGAATAAAAATTATGTTAACCTGGAATTTTAATTCTCCTCCTTTTTCTTACTCTAGGGTATTGGTTTTTCATACAAATTTCTCTAGCATATGTAAATGTATACACACTACCTCACTGTCATAGTTATCATTATCATATTACAAGTCAAGAAAATTTGGGTAAAATACAAACGATAAATAATTCAAATTATGCTATTCTCAATCCCCCATCACAAAACAAACAAAAAACTTAGTACCACAAAGTCAATGCTAACTCTAAGTGACCTTACAGGACATATTAGACCTGTCCCTGTGGATTTGGGAGACTGTTAATCTTTATGGGATTAAAAAGACTCATCTTTCTCCCAAAGAGGGGTTGGTGCTTTCAAACTGCTGACCTTCTGATTAGTAGTAGGTGGACACAAACTACTATTACCAGAAGGCGGCACCACTCTTCAGTTCTTGTCCCAATCACAAAAAAGATTTCAGGCAAGGAACAAAATTCAGACCAGAATGAGGGGGAAAGAAGGTTGAACAGAAGATAGTGAGCTTACTAAAGGGGAGAGATTGGAAAAGAAGCCCAAATTGCCCTTAGTGAATCTAAAGACTTGGTAGAATGTAGAGCTGAAACATTTGTTCTGCTAGTGGCAGACCTCCCACCATAGGCTGTCTTTCTGGGGAGCCTCCTACTAGTATCCGGTCCTCTGTAGGTATGGGCATTCCTGCACCACAACATCGCAGGCTTCATGCTGTGCCCTTGTCCTCAGACCCCAAACCAAGAGCCTATACAGTCCTCGTGGGCATGGTGTGAACAGACTGTCTTTCTCCACCCAGCCTTTTCATTGTCTCCTGTCTCTTCCACTGATAAGGAAATGTGTCTTACTGTACTTCCTTTCACCTTCTTTTGTGTTGTGGAGGCATGCACAGAAATGTGTCTCCCCTTCTCCCTTTGTTCTGATTTCTCTCAGATTACTGCCATTGTCACCTCTCCTTCTTCTGCAGGTCTCTATCTAGCTTGTGCTCCTATACCACCAGGGCTCGGCATGCACAAAATAAAGTCCACCACCATCAAGGTCATTCTGATGCATAAAGACCCTGTAGGACATAAAGACCCTGTAGGACAGGACAAAACTACCCTTTGGGTTTCTGAGTCTGTCAATCTTTTACTGGTGCTTTAGAACTGCAGACCTTGTAGTCCATAACCCAACTCAGAACCCACATGTGGTAGCTTATATGTGGTAGCTAGGTGCCATTGAGTCAGTTCTCACTCAGAGAGATCCTAAGGAAAGCAGAGCAAAACACTGCTCAGCCCCTGGCCATTCTCTCGAAGGTCGATACGTCTTAATCCATTATGACAGCCATTGGGTTCATCTGTCTGGTTGAAGACCTTCCTCTTTTTTTATGGCCCTCAACTTTATCAGGCGTGATGTCCTCCTTTTCCAAGGAGGAGTCTCTCTGGATAATATGTCCCAAGAACTTGAGTCGAAGTCTCTTCATTCTGTTTCTAAGGAGAACTCTGCCTGTATGACTTCAAGATAATAGGTTTGGTCTTCTGGTCATCTTTGGTACTTTCACTATTCTTCACCAACACCATCATTCAAATGTGTTATTCTTCTGCGGACTTCCTTCTTCAGTTGTCTAACTTTCACATGCAAGGGAGGCAATTGAAAAACCATGATTTGAGTCAGATGTACCTTAATCCTGAGAGGGACACCCTTTCTTTTCCACACTTTATCTTATAGAGGAGAGTTTTCTAATGTAACAACATACCCTAGGATTTCTTGACTGCTGCTTTTATGAGCATTGATTGTGTATCCAAGCAGAATGAAGCCCTTGACAATCTTTGTGTCCATTTATCATGTTGCCGACTATTGGTACCATTGTTATGAGGATATTTGTTTTCTTTACATTGAGTTGTGATCCATACTCATGGCTGTAATCCCCATCAGCAAGTGCTTCAAATCCGCCACACTTTCAGGAAGAAAGATGGTGTGATTTGATACCCATTCATTCTTAATAAAACTTCCTCCGATCCCGATACAGTGTTCTTTTCCATATAGCCAAGTTCTCAGATGATTTGTTCAGCATGCAGATTGAGTAAGTTTGGTGAAAGGATACAATGCTGTGCCTTTATCTTTCCTGATATCAAATTATGCAACATTCTCTTGTTTAAACAACTGTCTCTTGGCCCATGTACAAATTACACATGAGCACAATTAAATGTTGTCCAATGTCCATGCTTTACAATCTTACCCATAATTTGGTATAATCCACTATGTTGGGTTGGATTGTCAAGAGAAACAAAACCAGTGATAGTCAGCCATGGGTTGGAAATAATTATTTTTTTCTTTGTGGGCATCACTGCCTCTGGTGGTTGTGGGCGCTACCCAGCCGCGGCTGGATTTGAACCGCCAAGCCCACGGGCTGCAACTCCACACTCAACCACCTACGCCACCGGGGCTCAGCCTGGAAAGAACTTTTTATCAAGACATTATCTGATATCAAGAAGGCACTCCATCCCAGTTCAACTGAAGTCTATGGGCCCGATGCTAGCTAGAGCCCTCTTCAGGATAACACAGCTGCAGACCAATGACAATGAAGCAAAATGAAGGAAGATCACAGGCCAGTGGATGCAGGGTCCCAGGGATTCCAGGTCAATGGAAACACGGCCAGGTGCTGACAACTCTCAGGGTCCAGAGATCCACATGGGACTGCGCTAGAGACAGCCACAGAATCCCTGGAAGCAGGAAGGTAAAAGGACAGAGAGAGGGGAAGGGGTCACCAATGTCTCTTGTTTTAAAAGGTCAGCATGCCTCCTGGGAGGATCAGCGGCCTATGACCTGGTTGACAGGTTCAACTTCACCCCTACACAACTGCAAGTTGACATCAAATGTAACTGCCACATTTACATAGTCAAATACCTTTGTATAGGCAATAACCACAAGTAAACACCTTGGTGGAACATGCAGTTTAAGAGAGCCTCAAAATAAGCACAACATATATGAGTACATTCTTTGGGTAAAAAAATATTCTCAGAATCTCTTGAATGTGAGCCTCTACCACTAACTTGAGTAACACGTCGTCATTATGTGAGAGTTGTTGGCAAAATTGTTATCCCCAAGATGTCTCGCTAGCTCTCCAGAACTCTAATCTCAGGTGGAGCCTCTCTCCTGCAGTCTAAGGAATCTTCTACCATCATCCTGATCATTCTCTACTGAATCCTGTGAGCTTCTTGAGATCAAGAGTCAATTCTTCTCTGAAGTCTCCACATCTAGATAGCATGTGGCATATAATGACATAGAAAATGTTTATGGAACAAGTAAGAAAATGCCAATTCTACTTTTAATGATAAGAAATATTTTATGCTGCTCTCTCTTGCTCTTGGATCTTCAGACTGGCCAGCTGCCTTGTTTGTCCTGTGCCTCGATTTGCAAGCTACACTACCCCTGCGACACCTAATCCATGGACTGTGTTGCTGTGAGTAAGGTTCCTCCAAGCCCTTCTTCGCCGCACTACTGGTATGTATATATTCCTTGAGCTCAGGACTATCGGACCCTGTCATCTGGCTGACTGTTGGTGACTTGCCTTGCTGTTGGCTGCTTGTGGCCAGACAGCCTAAATTGCTCTCAAGAGGACTACTCAGCAGTCCTCAAGACTTGAAGGACTGCCAGTGTATTAACTGTCTCATGCAAGTGAGTTGCACCAAGCCATCCACACTGCTTTATACATTAGTTAACTGTTTATTTCTTATGTTAGATAGCTTTCTATCTATATACATATATATGAAAGTTTTAAAAGAAACATTTTATGCTGAGAACAAAATAGATCAGAAACTGAGTCTAGTTGTAAAACTTAAATTACCAAATTACCATACACTAAAATAAATGAACCCCTTAGTATATCATTTAAATATCAATCTCAATCTTACTCATTTGGAAAAGGAAAATGGGTACAAGTGGCAGGGCTATAATTTTAATATGTTTTTAAACTTATAAAATCATTGTACCTACAGGCACTAGCAAAAGATGGAAAGTGAGAACTTTCTAACTAGGAAAAATACATTTTAGACATGATTGTCCTTTACACAAAATTTGAATTTAGCAATATAAAAATCATTCCTTCTACAGAAGTCAAATGAAAATGTTTATCCTGTGTTCTTTACAAGATTTACCCTTGCACAGAGAATGTTTTAAAACACCCAATGTTGGGCTAGTAACATCTAAAGTACAATGTAGAACAACCCAGATGACTTTGCTATTAAGCAGAAAATCAGAAGAAAAAAACACAAGGAGCAGATAGGCCATTAGTGAATATCACTAGTAAAATAAGATGCGATGGTTAATCATATAAAATGAGATGGTAAGATTATTTCTATTTTTCCAAGCTTTCGATATTAGTTGTTACAAATGTCAACAGACACACATACAAA
Organism: Nesogale talazaci; assembly: GCA_004026705.1. Classification (NCBI taxonomy): domain Eukaryota; kingdom Metazoa; phylum Chordata; class Mammalia; order Afrosoricida; family Tenrecidae; genus Nesogale; species Nesogale talazaci. The sequence goes on from PVJH01003426.1 coordinate 135,342, forward strand.
CACTTAGATAGACATATTCAAATTTCTGTCCACTCTCCTTCCCATCTGTGAAATCTTACATGGCCTCCCTCCACTGAGATCTCGCTCTCCTCTCCCCGACAAGGTGGCCCTAAAATTCAAGCTTCCCGCACAAGAGAAATCTAAGGGATGAAGATTTTTTTTCTGCCATCTTAGCTACTATTTGTTTTACATTTCTCCTTCCAATTTGGTTCTTTTCATGGAAAGGCGGGGATGCTGGAATCTATTCTGTAATCCACAAAAAAAGAGGAGTATGAGCTCGGACTTGAGATCTGTCACTTCCTGGAAGATGTGTGGTGGTCTCAGGAACTGGGAAAGCGCAAAGCAGCCTGTCTAAATGCCCATTGTGGACAGCTCTGAGGTACAAGTTACCTTCTTCCTCAGACATGTACACTCAAGGATCCCTGGTGACAAAGTGGTTATGCATTGCGCTATGTATGATCTGGATGATTGGCAGTTTGAAACCATCGCAGGAGGAAGACTGGGATTTCTGCTCCCCTAAACAGTTACAGCCTCAGAAACCCACAGGAGATCACTGATAGTCAATACTGACTCATGGCAGTGAGGGTGGCATTTCATACTTATGGGTAGCTCTTCCGTGGGACAAGAAAGAAGCGTGTGAGTGTAGCGGGCCAAGTGAAACTGAGTTTATTGTCAAAGACCTAAATGCAGAAGATGAGGCAGATAGCATTGATCTGATAAGACCACAGAAATTTCTCCTTCAGAACTTGAATTCTTCTCCCTAACATCAAATCCATTCTGGCTCTGAAAGTGCTTCCGTTTTTCTCTCTCCTGTTAGACCTGTTTCTTTTCCTTTCTCCCCTGAAGCACCACGTCGCCATTCCCATCACCAGCACGCACGGTTTTTCTCCCATCACTCCACAGGGTCCCGAGCATTTGTCCAGGAGCTTTTCCATTGCCTCACCCCAGAAAAAATAACCTGAAAAAACAAACAAACAAATAAACGAGTTCCGAGAATAGAACTAGGAGGAGTGGACAAGAACATGTGTGTGTGTACATGAAGATGATTGTGCACTGGCGAGTGATGGGAGAGGGAAATTATCAAGGGGGAATGGAGTTAAGAGAAGGATGGAGAGAGACTGTCCACATACCTAAGGAATTTCCTGGCAAACAAAAAATCGGTTCCTTCCATAACCCAGCCCCTCACCACTCAAAACCAAAGTAAAACACAATTCAGGATGGAGGGATGCTTTTTAATCCAAAGAAGAGAGTAGGGAACATAAGACATTAAAAAAAATGAGCTCGACCTTATTATTTTTTTAATTTAATTTTTTTTTACCAAATCCAAAATGTACTGCCTATAACATTGGCAGTTTACAATGGCAATTAACATCAATCCTAGGGTCTAATTAACCTTAATCAACAAGTCTAAGTAGGTTAATTAAATAGGATTTGGCTAAGCATGAAGCACAAAAATACAGCTGTCTCATCTAAATATGATTTTCTATGCAGAGATACCATTTACCAAAGTTTTTCAATTTCTTTTTGTACAGCAAAACCTACTGGAGGGTGAGGTGGGACAGAGGTGTCTGCCAGGGTTTAACCCTCTTCTGGTTTCATTGGTAATAACTGGTCACACATAACTCCCGCAGTGCCTCCGGTTGATCCACACGCATCTCAAGCTAATCGTTTTCTATGAAGCAGCAACCCATCCCTTTGTTGTCTATTCTGCTCACATCCCACCCACCCCCACACCCTTATATTACAAATTCCTTCAGGCCACAAAGCCTATTTAATTCATCCCTCTCTCCTTAAAATCATCAAGCATAGTGCTTTGTGAGTAGTAAGTGCCCAATTAATTGTTCTTTTAATTGGATTTTCATCAAAATGCACCTTTTCTCTCTCTCTCTCTCTCTCTCTCTCTCTCTCTCTCTCTCTCTCACTCTCTCACACACACACACACACACACACACACACACAAAACACCTTCAATCATCTTTCGGATTCCTGGGCTTTCGGGTGGAGAGATGCAGGCCCTCTGTGAGAGGGGGAGCATCTTCAGCTGGACTTCCCTCCTTTCCTTTAGGCCTAACCTTGTTGATTTCCATTAGGCTGTTCTACCTCAGGGTCTTCCAGCATTTTCTGTAGGGTCATAGAGACCTCTTGAATCAATCCTGGCTTTAAAGATTCCAAATTGACTCTTGCTACAAGGATTTATAAGTACCAAAATCAGGAGTCATAGGAAAAATACCCACTTACTATGTCTTTCCAAGGCCAAATGACCAATTATAGAGTCTGCATCAATCCGGCCACCCTTGAAGGTCCACCAGATCATGTGTCCCGTTGAAGAGATGATATTTTTCTTTCCATTCAAAGCCCTTCATGTTGCATTGTGTCAGTGTCCTTTAAACCCAAGACTGGCCTAGCTGATTTCTCTCTTAAGTTAACACAACATCTATCTTGGGCCTTAGCACTGAGCCTACAGTATCCAGACTAGAAAGGTCCTTGGAAATCAGCCAGGTCAACCTCACTTTAGAGAGAAGGAAAAATCTATGCAGACAAGGCCACATCACCAGGAAGAGGTGGTTCAAGAACTAGAAGCCAGGTCACATCTTTCTACCCAGAACTCTCTCTCTCTCTCTCTCTCTCTCTCTCTCTCTCTCTCTCTCTCTCTCTGATTCTTGCTATGCCTCTAGTTAGAAGCAGCTGCTGTCACTCCTGTCAGGAAGGAGAGCACAATGGAACTTTGACTTAATTAGGGCTAGTCAGAAAACACATGACTAAGGGCAACATCTAATTTAGCTGGATGTGCTAATCATCTATGCACATGCTAGTGAGACAACTGTACCAAGGACAGTCCAGGACACTTGACATAAGTAATCACATTCTGTGTGAATAGCAGCTCAGATTGGATCATTGAATTTGGGCGGGGGGTGGGGGGTGGGGATCACTGCCCACTGGTGGTCATGGGAGCTACCCAACCTTGCTTCTGGAGAGCTACTGCTGGATTTGAACCACCAAGCCCATGGGCTGCAGTCCCGCGCACAAACACTTATGCCACCGGGGCTCAGCCCAATCATTGAATTTTTGCTCATACCAGTTAAGCTGAAAATTCCTACAAATTAAGATAAAACTAGCAGAACCTTCTCTAACATTTTGGCTGACTAATATCAGTTAGGGTTGGGTTAGGCAGGTTTTCACTAGTCTACTCACACTAACCCTGGAGTCAATTATGGAGGGATGGGGGTGGGGGGTGGGCACAGGAAAGACCAGTGTCTTATGTGTGTAATTCCTTCTCATATGCTGTAATGAAATTGTACCCAACAGATCTATGTAAGAAAATGATTCCAAAATATATATTTTTCTACAAACCTCATCTCTCTCCCATTCTAATCATATGTCTGACTTCCACTGACTGTCATTTAAACTAGCAGTTTTTTAAAAACAGAACCAAGTCTAAAGCTCTGCCTATCTTCTGACCTCAAGAAGCAGTTCCTTCTCTTAAGCCCTCATGCCTATTACAGTGACTTTCTTCTCTGGTTACTCGGTCTAAAAGCACAACGTCATTGCTGACTGCTGTTACCAGACATGACTGTGCCCATCCTCCCTTCTTTCTATGATCACTGCCCTAGTTAAGATTCTTCCCTAGTTCAAGCCTGTCATTCCTCAAATCCATGTCATCAACTGAGGCCTGGTTCTTCATCTTAAAAATGAATCCCAACATGAAGAGCATATTCTCGATCAGCATTATCCAAAAGAACTTTCTCTGATAATGGGAAGTTCCATATCTGCAGTGTCTAATATGGCAGTGAATGGCTAACTCAGGCCATTAAACACTTTAAATGTAATTCAAATAATGGAGAACCTGCATGTTTTTAATATTTTATTAAATTGAAATAATCATACATAGCTATCCCCTGCCATGTTGAATAGCATAGTTTGCTTAGGCAAAGTGGTCTAACCATGGGCCTGGCTTATGACTTCTATACTCTTTTTCCCTCACAGAGCCAACAAGAGCCAGGGCCATGTCAGTTATGTTCACTGCTGCATCACCAATGCTTGAAGAACTTGTTGACATATAGTAGGTGCCCAAGAAACACTTTTTAATGAGCAGCTCAGCACTTCCTCCTGTCCAATTCTGTTCTACTTTGAATACTTTGTCAAAGTTAAATTTTTTTCTGAAAAAATAAAAGGGCAGGGTGTTGTGCAATGCTTAGGGCATATAAAATGTAATGTGCCTTGCATCATCAAATGCACTCTTGTGCTCTTTGACTTCCATTTTTCAAATTTTTTAAGGGCAGAGACCAAATCATGTACTCTTTAGCTCCACATAGCATCTAAGAGTGGCTAATACACAGACTTGTACTTGGTGAGGGCTGGTTGAATAGGTAAACTACTTTCCTAATTCACATCTCTCACTAAAGTCCCTGAGCTCCAACACCTCCCTTTCTGCTCAGCTCAAGCTCAAGTTTATTCTAATCTTTCTTGGAAGCTGGAGCTACTTTTACAAGAGTCTTGTGGCGGGCTTTATGAAGAAAAAAAGTAATGCCTACCCAGGACAGACATCTCATCCATGGCAGCAAGAAGAAATGTTACTGAATATCCTCTGTCCTAACACCCAAGAAAAAAAAGAAGTGAGAATGTGGCAAGGAGAAAACTAGTGGAGAGGTCGTTCTGAAAGCCAGGGTGCCACTTCTTTTTCATTAGGGATTGCCAGAGTGCCGTGGGAATGAAAATAGTTATCACATTTTTGTTGTTCTTAAGTGTCATCAAGAGCCCATTCTGACCCACAGCAACCTTAGGCACAACACAAGCAAACATCGCCCTGTCCTGCTCCACCCTGCCCATTGTGCTTATGCTGGAGACCATTGTGGCAGTCATGGTATCCATCCATCTCCTTCAGGACCTTCCTCTTTTTTGTTGCCCCAAACACAATATCCTTCTCTCCTCACCACATGTCCAATATGGCAGCTAAGAAGAGGGTTGAGGTTTGAGTTCTACCAGAAGCACCTCAAAAAAGGTCTGAAATTCTATTTCCAACAAGTTACTGAAAGCCTCCTGGGGCAAAGTTCTGCTCTGACAGACTATGAGTCAACTAGATGGCAACTGGTATACCGTAGGAGGGGGAATTGATCAGGTGAAGGCAGAGGGCAAGAGCCTATGAGAGAGATGGAGTGTGATGGAACATGCACAAAGACGGTCTGGGCAGCAGAAGCCAAAGGGCAGTGGTACCAGGAGTTGAGGTGATGGTGGTTTCATCCTAGAGCAATGGCATGTGATGGGAGGGCTTTAAGAAAGTGAATGACAGAAGCAACTTTTTATTTCTAGACAAACACTCTGGAAGTTTTGTAGAGAGTGGTTAGAAAACAGAGAGTCTCTATAGAGAGTCTAGATAGGTGGCTCTTGTAGTAGACTAGATAAGAAAGTCATCTTACTTCAACCTATAGTGCAAGCAGAGAACATAAAATTAAATTCAAGAGGGGGAAAACAACTACGGACTCCTTGAATGGTTGGCTCTGAGTAAGAGAGTGAAAGAAAAATAAGCATAAGAACAAAAGTAATAGCGAGCAATATGTAAGACCTAACAACAAACAAACTCACTACCACCTATGTGCCAGAAGAACTAGGAGATCTGTCTTGGGGACGGATGGCCAGCATGCTTCTTAAAAGGGAGGATGGCAAGATTTCATCTCACACACTTTGGACATGTCCAGAGGCATCTGTCTCTGGAGGGCATCACGCTTGGTGACACAGAGGGGCTGTGAAAAAGTGGAAGGTCTCAAGGAGATGAATTGACACAGTGTTTGCGTTAGTTTTCTGGAGCATCATACCTCGCTTCTTGTTTCCCAAGGGTACAAGAATTCACTAGGCAGAAGCATGTTCATCATTCAAGTGACTTTGATGAGAAAGAGGGAAGTTGCAGAGATTCATAGGAAATTCCAGGGACCCAGAGCAAGTAATCCCCAAAGAACACCCTGAGAGAGAGGCCTGAGAGGGAGCTCGAGGCCCCAGACCCGGGTGGCGGCATGTGTGTACCCCAACCATCAGACTTAGCCTTCCTGCGGTGGGCTCTTAACTTCTCTGGCTGGGGAGGCGTGATTAAAGGGATGGGCTGAGCTCTTTGGCTAGCACTGACCCAATTGGTACCCACAACAGAAGTAATCTGTGCCTGTAGTCCAAGGAGGCCTGGCAGTGCAATGGTTACGTGTGCAACTGCTAACTTAAAGGTTGGCTGCCCTGGAGAGAAAAGACCTGCCAGTCTGTTTCCATAAAGAGCTCAGCCTTTGAAACTTTAGGTGTCAAATCTGCTCCGTCCTCTAGGGTCCCTCAAATTCTGAACCAGCTTGAGAACACACAACCACAAAGAATGATACAGGGGGTTCAATCCACAGCACCACCACCAACAAAAAATTGGTGTCTAGCTCGAACAGTTAATTGGTTTCCAAACAAAATGATGTTGTCCACCTTATGAAATTGTGGCAAGCAGGGGGGCGTGTGTGGAAGGGGACAGATGACTAACCTTGCCCGGGAGCTGCTTTCTTCCCCCTCGCTTTCTGCTGCCAAAGCCATTTCCTCTGACATCTCTGACATATTTCCATCATTGCTGCAGGGAGAAATCATGACGCGCCATCGGGAGAGACTCAGGGAAGTGCAAAGTGACAGCAGGGGGAGCGGGCGTTGTCACAGGGGCCCAGAAAGGCAACAAACTCCGCAGGAGAAGAGGAGCACGGAGCAGCTTCCCCGCTTGTTACTGGCACCCGGGCCAGAACTTCGAGAGACTGACTTCATTAGTAGTTACATTCTCCCCACTGCTCGGCTCCTTCAGGCCACAATTGTGTTAGAGGGTTCTTTGGAAAAGTCACTTCGGCAGCAAACTCTGGGGAAAGGCAGCTATGCCCAGCAGAGGAACTTCACCCCAAGTCTGCTTGATCAATAAGGAAGGTGGGTCGCTGCCAGCTGGGACCCTCTCAGGGACACACCTGGGTAGAGCGCGTGGAAATGGGGCCAAAAATGTCACCTGGGATTAGATCTAAAGACAAGTGACTGTATAGGACCAAGAAAAGGGAGGTGGACCATAGGGCATGGACTGGCAGCCCTTCCTAAATTATATTTACAGGGCACTCATCCTGACAGACCTGGGTTTTCTGTTTCTTCCTATTTTGTCACTGTAGATCCTTAATCCAGGATATTGAGCTGAGCTCAAGACCCAAACTTCACACCAAACATGCTCTTGGGGAGGGTATTCTGCTGTTAAGGGCAAGTCAGCCATTC